>JAFJYI010000523.1:0-95354 GCA_019022655.1 Acacia acuminata | reverse complement strand
GGGGTTGGGAAGACCACCTTAGTTCAATTAGTTTATAATGATAAAAACGTGAAGCAAAAATTTGATGTTACTTTATGGGTGTGTGTTTCTGAAATTTATGATCTTTTGAAAATAACACGAACAATAATAAAATCTATCAGTCCTGGTTTTATCTGTGATGATATGGATTTAAATCTTCTTCAACATCATTTGGTGGAGAAGTTAGAAAGCAAAAAGTTTTTAATTGTTCTTGATGATGTCTGGATTGACAAATACACTGATTGGGACAGTTTGAAGAATTTGTTTCACAATGGAGTGGAAGGATGTAAAATTCTTGTTACAACTCGTCTAGAGCATGTTGCTTTGATGGTTAAAACTACCTCATCATTTTATCACCTAAATGTCTTGTCGACAAAGATTGTTTGTCAATTTTTGCTGCACACGCTTTTCATTTTAGAGATTCAACCATGAATTCATGCTTAGAAAAGATTGGAAGAGATGTTGCTAGCAAGTGTAAAGGATTGCCTTTAGCTGCAAAAGTGCTCGGGGGACTTTTTCGATCAAGGCTTGACTTTGAAGATTGGAATAATATATTGAAAGACTCCATGTGGAATTCATTAGACAATGAGATCATTCCAACACTAAAAGTTAGTTATTATTACCTACCTTCCCATTTAAAACAATGTTTTTCTTATTGTTCATTATTTCCTAAGAATTATCAATTTGATAAGAAAGAATTGATATTGATGTGGATGGCAGAGGGTTTTTTGCATCCATCAAAGGGGAACATGACTTTAGAGAAAGTTGGTCATGAGTATTTTGATGATTTAACTTCAAGATCATTCTTTCAATCCTTACCTAAAAAAAGGTGCTTTGTCATGCATGATCTCATTCATGAGTTAGCAACTTATGTTGCTGGAGACTTCTACTTTAGATTTGAGGAGTATGGAAACAAAATTGGCAATAAGACTCGTCATTTATCTTGCAACTTTCGAAATTGTCCATGCTTAGACCATGAGGTTATCCAAAAATCGAAAGGCTTGCGAACATTTATAGGATTGAATTTTTCCTATATCCCTGTGTCTATTGGAAATGTCTTTGATATTCTATTATCAAATCTAAAGTACTTACGAACATTGTCACTACGGGATTTGTCCGCTTTAAAGATTGTTCCTGAATCAATTGGGAAATTCCTCCATTTACGCTATTTAGATCTGTCAAAGACATGTATTAAAAGCTTGCCTAATTCAATTTGTAAGTTGTATAATTTACAGACCTTGAAGTTGTGTCAGTGTTTGTTTCTTGAGATTTTGCCAAGTGAGATGAAAGATCTTGTAAGCCTGAGACATCTTGACGTTAGAGGCACTCCTTTGAAAGAAATGCCGAGGAGATTGGGTAACTTGAAAGATTTACAATTTTTAAGCGAGTTCATTGTTGGCAAAGAGCATGAAACCGGGATTAGAGAATTGAGAGGAATTTCAAAATTGAAGGGTTGGATTGAAATTAGTAAATTAGAGAATGTCAAGAATGGAAATGAAGCTTCTGAGGCAAGAATGATGGAGAAGGACTTTAATGGTTTGACATTATCATGGTCAAAGCATGGTGACGTGGAAGATACAAGGTGTGAGAGAGATATTTTGGCCAATCTTCAACCTCATTGGGATTTAGAACAATTGCAAATTGATAATTATATGGGCACAATATTTCCTGATTGGTTAGGAAGTCCTTCCTACCACAACATGACTTGGTTGCAATTGTATAATTGCAAAAATTGTTGCATGCTTCCTCTCCTTGGGCAGCTCCCAATTCTAAAGAAATTAGATATTATTGGATTGGAGAGAGTAATAAGCATTGGTGATGAGTTTTTGAAGGGCGATGATTATGCATCCATGATACCATTTCCATGGCTTGAATATCTTGAGTTTTCTTATATGGCTTCATGGGAAGAATGGCGTTATTCCCTTGACATGGAAGTTTTCCCTAAACTCCGAAAACTCATAATATTTAATTGCCCTAAGTTAGTTGGAAATTTACCTCAACAATTGCTTTCTCTAGAATCTCTAGAGATTTGTAGATGTCCCTTGTTTGCTTCTTGTACCCTGAGGTGTCCCAAACTTCAGAATTTAGAGACAGAAGGAAGTGAAAAGGTGGTGTGGCAAGAGCAAGAGTTACCTCCTTCCCTTTGCAAGCTAGTAATTTCAGGATGTCAAATGTTGGAATCAATGTTGGACGCACTCTCTAAACATTTGCATCTACAACAATTAACTATTGTTGATTGCTTCAATATATCACCTCCAATAATGATTCATTTTCCGTGGTCATTACAACATTTACGCATACACTTGTGTGAAAATGTCAATTTTGTGATGATTTCAACTGCTCCTCTTCAAAATCTCTACTCTATTACTATTACCCGCTGCAATTTTGTGAAGTTTATGTCACATGATATGGAAAGTCTTCTCCCAAATTTAAGAAAGCTATCCATACAAGATTGTGACAAGATGGAAGCATTCCCAGAAGGGATCATTGTGTCAAGTTTGAGAGAACTTCATATTGAGTCATGTAACAAGTTATTAGTATTATCCCATCAAGTAAAGTGGCACCTTTTACGTAATATCACTGACCTTCGTATTAGTGGTAGTAATGTCAAGTGTTTCCCATATGGTTGTTTTCTTCCAACTAGTCTTACCACCTTGGAACTCTATAGCTTCGATTACTTGGAGACATTGAATTGCACAGGACTTCAACACCTAACTTCTCTCCAACATCTCAAGATCATGTGTTGTCTCAATCTGGAGCAAATGTTAGGAGAAAAGCCGCTTGCATCTTTAAGAAAGCTTCACATTTGGGCATGCCCATTGCTTGAAAAAAAATTCCACAACAAGGATGAACAACTTTTGCGCCAAATATCTCACATCCCACTCATCAAGATAGGCTTCGCGTATCGTCTCACATCCCACTCATCGAGATAGGCTTCGCGTATTGAGCAATTATCCACAAGGAACTTAATTATTGTCACTTCTTTGTTCCAATTGCCAATTACTCCCTCTGGTTGGTCCTCTCACAAAAGGTTAGTCCTATATACAAGTAACAAGTTGTGTTTGTTTAAAAATTTAATGCTTTTTTATTTTATTTTATTTTATTTATTCTTACCTCCAATTCATTATATATCTTTATCATCTCTTTTCTCCACTTATTGTCTCTCATTTATCCTCAATATAAATAAGGGTATACTTAAAAAACAATTACATCTGATCTCTTACACATTTATTATTTTTAACTAATTTTAAGGGAATACTTGAGAAATGTATGTTTAGTATCTTTAGAGATGAATTGTTTTTTCACTGTCTATTTGATAACAACAAAATGACGGATAAGCAATTGATATGGCTCAAAGCATTCATTCTTTACTTTAACTACTCATATTACTTATCCTACGTACATTGGGGTGTTCAAAGTTTTTTCGTCTCAGTCCCAGGCAATTGGGATAGGAAAATTCGGGATTGGGATTAGGAATGGAACTCTCTGATCCCATCCCGTCCTAAATATATATAAAATCACCTAAAATTCTAAAAGATCATTATTGGTGTCTGATTGCGCGCTTTTCCTGAAGGGGGGAATGTATATTCCAACCTTCTTTTTCTCTTTTTGAGAGACCTGTAGGCTATAGTATATAATTCTGAAAAACAATGTAAAGGAATAAAAATTAAGGAACTATTGTTTCCACGAGCCAAAATGGTATTGCTTTTTTGAGCCTTTAGTATCAATGACTTCTATTTGGAAAATCATTTGTCATCTTGCTTGTTTTTAAGTGGACTACGCATAGGGTTGCTCATTCAATGTATTCTGAAGTATTGATTTTTATGCTTTCATTCTGTGACTCTAGTTATTAGTTACCGTCTTACCGAGTTATTAATTTGCCGTGATAAACCCTTACAGAATGTGATGTTTTGTTTTCTTAAAACGCTTTCAAATTTCTCTGGTGATATTTACCTATATTTATTATAATCAATGCTATCATCTATAGGCGGGATCAGGAAAAATTATATTCGGGACAGGAAAATATGCTTGGAGCTTGATATGCAAGTTTGCTTTTGTCATCTAAAGACGAACCTTGCTTTATTCTGCTATTTATTAATCCTTGGAGAGGATAAACCCATATAACATAGTCTGGCTTTTGAAGTGGGGCTCTGGGCATGCTAAATTCTAAAATTGATATAAACTATTCAGTATTGTCATGGACTCTTAATTCCATGAGAAGCAATCTTTGGTTAATTCCAGTCTGGGAATTGCTGAAACTTGTATCGGTAACTATGTTTCTGACTTATAGCCTCAAATTCTCATTTATGTGTTATTATTATTTCCATGGTTCTGGATTATAGCCTCAAATTCTCATTTATGTGTTGTTATTTTGCAATAATCTTTTCCAAAAACAAACAGCCAAAATTTTTGAGAAATCTTGAGCCCAATCAGGATGGGAAATTTTTGGGATCAGGGTTGATTTCACTTCCCAAGCCCTTTTTTGGTACAAGACCGGGAATGGGTTTCCCCGTCCTGTCTTGAGAACAGTCTTACTAAAACATAAACAACTTAATACTTTTTTTTTTTTTTTTTTTATATATATATATATATCCATTACATTTACAATTTTGAGATGGAAGAACAAAACTATTTTAATTTAATCATAATTAAAGGGTTAGGGGGCACTTGAAGTTTGTTTACGGCAATTTTGCTCTGAAAGTGTCGAAAAGGAAGTAATTTTGCTCTGACTGTTATCCCAGTTAATTTTGATTGTTAGTTGACCAAATATATTGAGCTGGAAGTCCACTTGTCATCTACGTTGTTTTTGTTAAGGTGCAAATTTACCTTAAAAATCCATGTGATTCTCAAAGTTAGATTTAAAACTTTTGGTCAAAATTACCCTTAACCTATAATTAAATATCAGTGAAATAATCCACTTGGTTTCAAATATATGCAGAGATTATGCAGATCCCTTGAAGCTTGTATCGCTCTTCTGGGTCTACTTCATTGTTTTGTGGCTCATATACATGATTCGATCATGTAACTTGAAGGTACATTCTAGACAAGTTTCTACAAATGTATTTTTTTCCCTTCTTCTTGCTTTGATCATTACACTCACTTGCCCTTGATATGCTTGAAACGCAGCATCAACAAGAAAGATGAGAAGAAAAGCACGTGAAATCTGACACTGTCCATATTTCCTTCTTCATTAATTCTCCGATTTTCTGGAAGTGTGTTCGTGAGACTTGGTTGCATTTTATTTTGTTTTTTAAAGATGTTTTTGAATATGTTCATAAAAACTTGTAAATTGTGTATTGTATTGTGATTACTTATTGCATATAAAATAGAATTCGCAGGCTTCGTATTTGGAGAGAGGATGTAGGATTAAATTTTTGAATCTGAACCTCTTTATATCGTGATGTTAAACTATCTTATTTTGATATTATTTTTGAAATTTTAAATCATCAAATTAAAGGAATGATATTTTCATAGAATCAATGAGCAGACAAGCTTGTTTTCAAAATGGAGAGTTATAAAATTCTTCTAGTAAAATGTGTAGCAAAGCTGTTCAAAGGTAAAATCGATTGTTTGTAGAGTTAGAAGTGATCAGTGCTCCGTTATGTTACTTCTTGATTTTGTCGCATATGTCCCCCGGATTCAGCTTGAGTCCACTGCCTTTAATATCCTCTTCCATCCACGGCCTAGATCTCAGCCGTTGAATTGAAATTTGTACGGTTCAGTTTTTTTCCCCAGAATTTACCACATTTTGTCGCATATTCCCCCGTACGGTTCAGTTTTTCTTCCCCACAAACCTAGATCTCGAATTACCACATGCGGTAACAATTTAATTATTTCTGGGTAGAGGAGAGAAGTAGACGGTCCACTCCCCCCCCCCTATGTGGCCCCCCCCCCAAAAAAAAAAAAAAAAAAAAGAGATACAAATGGCTCATGTTTCTAGAGGCCACGAGAAAGTCATTGATACACATTTATGAATCGCATGGTCTCGATCAGGAGACATGCTTCGAATTCGTCATTGCCAATAACTATAATAGTGTTTTAAAAGATGTAGCCAACAAGATATAAGACTAAAGTTATCAAATTTCAATCCCCAAAACTGCGAATTATAGTTACTGGGTGAGGTTTGCCGTTATTGAAACTCCCAACTCAATTTATTGCTGCAAAGAGAATCAATACCACCATAAGAAGTCCGAAAAAACATGAAAATAAATGAAGACCAAGACAAAATACGAGCATCTCCACCCTAGCTGAAACCTGTGAGGAAGACACCATGAAAAAAGCTCGTCCAACGACTAGAGAAGAGCTCCCACTATCTCCTCTCTTTCATTTCCTTTCTTTCATATACTTATTAATTATTAATATTGATTAGACAAGGTAGCCAGTCGCTAAGGTAGAAGCTCCTTTAAAATATTTAGTAATATAACGTTATTAATTATGGCTTTATGGTACTTGATTATCAATAATGACAACACGTTTAGATCCTGACATAAAACTGTGGGTGGACTTAATTAGGGGACTCTGATCTAAGTAGGTACTACATCTCAATCATCAGTAACACGGCATGTTTAACAATTATTGATCCATGCTGGCAAATAAAAAATTATTAATCCAAAGTGCCCATCAAGATCTCAAGAGCAGCTTAGCCCAATCATCCCACTATTAAAGTTAATAAATTCCTTAGAGAAAATAACATATAAACTCAAATTCTAGTAAAATCATTAGAAACCAACAAGATCGTAAATTCTAAATTACTTCAATCAAAAGTGGGTCATTTATAGGACTAAAAAAGTAACCAATGGAGAAGGAAACAGATATTATCAGCACCCAAGCGCTAGATTTAGCGTTTATGTTGTGACCGTGTGAAATTAGAAACATAGAGCAAGAGTGTCTGAGTGTCAAAATCAACACTTGGGCTCTACGATGCTGATAGCAAAACACACAACTAAACTGAACCTGAAAATATATCCCCACTTTCATGTATGTACATTATAGTGCAAAGTGAATTAATGCGAAATTTTCAAGATGTGCCTTTGGAAATAATATTTGATTACCTAAAATATAAATTAAGCCATAATGTTAACAAGGTGTCATATTATAAATATATGTGTGATCATATTAAAATAGTATGTGAGGCAATGTGAAAGTCACTAAGATAGTAACACTATTTCGGCCTAAAGGAGAGAGAGAAGGATGATGATTTTTTTAATAGACTTGGTCAAATAAATAAAGACGTTGGACAACCAAAAGAAGTAGATGACAATGGAAGTCAAAAGATAAAATTCTTTTCCCTTTTAGTATGAATTCCGAATGAAAATGGAATGCAAGAAAAGAAGGAAATTTGCAAAGTTGTAAATATTTGTTTTGCGAAGTGTCAAATTGGTAGTGCAAGATAATTCGACATATTTGGAGACAAATTTTGGAGCCAAAAGGGACCCAAATTTTCGAAATGGCAAGGAGAAAAGGAGACAGAGAATTTTCAAGAAACAAGACACATGGCAAGATAAGAGTAGTAAACAAAAAGTAACTCTTGACTTTGGAAACTAAATTATGATAAGCTTACATTATCAAATGATTTCATGATTGGCATAATGTGTGATAAGTATATATTTTATGATTAAATAGGTGTATATTTTATGAGAATTAGTTGGATTTATTGATATTATATACCTATTTAATTATCTTTTATATACTTTACTATCATTATAGGATAAAAAGATATTTTGATATAAAATCTACTTATTTCCTATTATATTTTGCAGGAAATATTAACTAATTTGGAAAGAAGTAGAAAGAGCAATTAAGAGGATATGCAATCAGCCAAATTCAATGGTCTCACGCAAGAAAAAATAGAAACAAAATCAATTGCGTGATCTGGTGGAGTTGATTACAAGATATGAGATATCTTTTTCATAAGAAAAGGAGAATCAGTGACCTACGGCCTAAGATATATTTAGGTTATATATATGAAGAAAGGAAGAAGCAAGAAGAGAAGATTGGGAGACGTAGAACAAGAAGGAACAAAGAAGCAAAGGAGTAGCGGTTGAGCATTTTAGTTCTCTTCATCATCTCCACGGAAGGACTGTGGAGGCAACGGAGAATCTCTCTCTCTCTCTCTCTGTGTGTATTCTTTGAACCTGAGTTTCATCTTTTTGTTATGGATTTAATTACTCTCTCTCTCTCTCTGTATTCTTTGAACCTGAGTTTCATCTTTTTGTTATGGATTTAATTAAAGCCATGTGTGGCTAGTTGGTTTTGCAACCTAGAGAATCTATGAACTTGTTTGGGTTTTAGATATTATTCCCACTTGTTAGTTTTGCTTAATTTTATTTCAGTTTATTTAATCATGTGTTCATTGTTATTGCTTATTGATTGATCACCATTGAGCATGTTTTGGGGATTTAGGGTTGAACTTGGAAGAGGGAATCCTAAATTGACTTTGGGATTAAATAATGTGGAATTTGGTTTAAATTTAATGTGAAATTAGGTTTTAATCTAATTTGCGTCTAGGATAGGAATATACCTAGAAGCTCCGCATAATCAAATTAGAGTGAGCCCGATTTAAAATGCATCTTATTTAGTTGTGTGAGGCATCACATAATTAATTAAGGTAGGTATATAGGTGGACCGGAAGGCATTTATAGACATTAATACTCTAGATTAGCTGATCAAGTTAAGTCAAAGTTAATTTAGTGGGGATAAAATCTAAGAATCAAATAAGAGATTAGTGATTCTAGGTTGCTCTTTCATTCGTATGGTAGTTTGTTTATTTTAATTTTAGATTTTATTTTATTTTCTCTTAATTACATTCAATCTGATTTGCTCAACTTAAATGAAATTGTAAAATTAATACTCAACTGAAGTTTGTGATACTAAATCCTCGTGGGAACGATACTTTTCTTATCACTTTATTACTTGATACAGCCCGTGCACTTGCGGAATTTTTAGGCTATAAAGTTTTGCCCTATCAATATGTAAGTGTTTTATGATACATAAAAATACACAAAAGGCTTCTTCCATAAGCCTTTTTTCATTTGGCTTAAAGGAGAAGGAAACCAATGCATATTTTGCACATGAAAATACCAAAAGTCAAGAAAGAAAACCCTAGAATGCCAAGTGTTTGCATGGGATTTAGTTTGGCTATTGCAAGGGACACCTAAACACTTATAATTGTGGCCATTTGAAAAATAAAATCTTCTCCTTATCAGCCCTAAATTTTTGCCCCACAATGAGACAAAAGGAAGAATCAAGAAATTTCAAAAATATGGACATGAAAACACAAGATAAAAGAAACAATTATAGGGACAATTTGGGAAATTAAAAAGGGACACTTGGACACCTTATTTAATTAAGTTTGACAATCAAAAAATCTTTCCCCACAAGCCATTAAGTTTCGGCAAAAATTGAATCAAAGAAGGCGAGAGCATATTTGTCACGTGTCATAGCAAAAGTCAAAGAGAAAAACCCAGTTTGCCACTTGTCTTCATGGGGAAGAAAGTTAACTTAAAAATGGATATTTTGTGACCTTAATTTTTGACTTTTGTTGACTCAAAAACATCCCTCCAACAGCCCTAATTCGTGCAGCAAGAAACAAAGAGGAAGAAACATGAACACAGTGAATAAAAGCAAGTAAATAAGGTAAAAAAGGAGGGACTTTTGAATCAATAAGAAGGAGCCAAGGTGGGAACCTAAATATGTACTAAAAGGACACATAATCAAACTCATAATTGTGCCCAAAAATCAGCAAAATTCGTGCAGCCATGTAGAGCTAAAGAAAATTCCAGTTTTGGACATGAAAATGAAAGGAAAAGGAAGAAAATGCAAGAGCAATTTGGTAATACACCAAGATGGATCTTTTTGCATGGTTTCTAACTGTTATTTAAGACCAAATTCCCCTCATTTTGTCTGCCCAAGTCATCACATATCAAAGAAAGAAGAAAGCAAAAATAACTAAAGTTTTAAGGAAGAAGAAGGCAAGAAACTTAAGAACTAAGGTAAGAAAGTTATGGAATTTTTGCAATATTCTCTTCTATCTTCATGAGCACACTTAAGGTCCTGATAAAAAACTCTTGTATGGTATTTTGAGAGCCTAGGATGAAACCAACAAGAAGCATAAGGAGGAAGAAGTTCAAGGAAAATTCAGGCACAAGTCAAGTAAGTCACTTCTCTACCATCCTTATGACTTTGTGACTTGGATTTTGGTCTTTTTCTTAATAGTTGGTGGTTATAAAAATTAATATTCCTAAGGGAAGGTTCTGCCCTATTTAATACAATGGGTTCTCAAGTGTTAAAAGTTGAGATTATGGTTTAAAAAGGAGGATTAAGCAAGATTATGAATGAATATAGAGTAAAGATGAGAATTTGTGTTGTTGCCTTTGAGATGTAATTTTCGGCCAGCTAGGGAAAACATGGAGAAATGAAGTGATTTTAGTTTTTTTTGATGTTTCTAGAGTATTTAGAATGAAAAATTGTGCAAAAACAAGTATGGAACATAATTTTGGAAACCCTAAAGCTAAATTATAAATTGTTGAGAATTTGCCCAATTTGAAACCCTAAGTGGCAGCCGAGCTTGTGTTACGATTTTAAAAATGTTAATGGTGTCAAAAGGCTATGAAATTTTACAGGAAGAAAGTAGACATCTCAAGATTTAATTTGATAGGTAATTCATAATTTTTGGAGTTAAATTTAAGGAGATATGAATTTTTGAAGTTGACCCCTGATTTTGAAACAAGAATATGGACAGTAATGGTATTTTGGTAAACTGGGAAAAGTATAAATTTTTCTAGACACAAAATATTTTTAGTCAAAAGTAGATATGGAAAGGGTCACATGAATTTTTGAATCAATCCAATTGGATTTTTCTACAGTTAGTTATGAATTTTTAAAGTTGATCAAAGTTTCTGGAATTTTCTGAACTATGTGCAAAAATGAAGAAAAAGTAGCCAATGATGGAATACTCACTAGCAAAAGGATTTAATGAGTTTCAAATGACTAAAAGCCCTTACTAAAAGTCAATTAGCTAATTATATTTATATTATTTTAGGCCTATCATTCCTATTCAATTATCGGGGACTTGTTATTCTATTGGTTAGCTATTTTTAGGTAGTAACTTTAATCTCATCTACTTTGTGTATCTTTGTATGTGTGTTTACCATCATTGTGACATGCATTCAGTTATTTTGGGTTAAGTCCCACTATTGTGATTTTACAAGCACTATGGAACCAGAATTTGCTGTGTGCATCACTACAAAAAAAAAAATAATAATAATTCAGTTTTTGCGACGGAAAAAATCCGTCGCAAAAAAGGGTTTTTCCGTCACAAATTTAGTTTGTGACGGATTAGGTCAATCGCAAAAACCCTCGTCGCAATTGCGACAGAAAACCAATTTCCTGTCGCAAATTCAAAAATTTGGACGGATTTGGAATCCGTTGCAAATTCCGCGATCCATCGCAAATTTTGGGAAATCCGCCACAAAACCTTTGGGATTTGCAACGGATTCAAAATCCATCGCAAATATTATTTTATTTAAAAAAATTAAACATTTGCAAAATCCATCGCAAAACCCTTGGGATTTGCGACGGATTCAAAATCCATCGCAAATATTATTTTATTTAAAAAATTAATTTTTTTTAAATTACATAAAACATAGTCTATATACTGCAATATATATGAAATACTTCACAAACCATGTAAAAAGCAATAATCACTTTGGTATATATCATTCAGTTCTGATTAAAAATTTAATTTGCAAATTTATAAAAGAATTTGAAACTCAAGTAGATATGAATCAATCATATGACTTTTTTATTTTAAAATGAAAGGTTATGCAATTAAACGTACAACAACAAAGAAGATATGACTCTTTGTTTATCAATATATACTGATTACCCTCGTTCTCTAGTCCATATACAAGGTCAGCGAGAAATTAATACAAAATATTAATATCAAGATTTGTAGCAGATCTAACTGATTAATTAGCATACTCATTGATATACTGTTGCGAACAAGATGCCCCCAGGACATGAAATTGTCCTCCTATCCTAAAAAATTGACTTCTTATTGTTTTAATTTGAAAATTTTAGTTAGGGATTGTCAATGTGTGTGCGCTTGTGTGTATATAAATATTGACATGAGTATATAGATACAAAAATTCAAATGATGTTTAGAAAATCTTTAGGACCTGGCATACGCTAATACTAGTGATAATATATATGTGAATTTCTTGTACAACTATACAAATCATTATTTGAATATTAGGAAAACTTATAATCCTCTACCAATATAGATTCAGATAGAAGAGAAACTAAAACAAAACAAAAAAGATCTAAATTCATGTAATTTATAATCTTCTACCAATATAGATCTTTGGATTATGGAAGAGAGCAAATCTATATATAGATATTTCCAAATAGTAAAAAAAAAACTTCAAACAAACTTGGAAAATGGCGGCGGTGACCTGAAAGGGGAGACAACCGGAAGGAGGAGCGGCGGAGGGCGACCGGAACGACAAAAGGCGATGGCCGGAAGGGAGAGGAGGAGCGACGAGGTGTGAGAAGAAGAAGGATTTCGAATGTGAGAAACAAAGGAAATGTCCCAAAATTGGGACTTAAAGAGATTTTGCGACGGATTCATAATCCGTCACAAAATCTCACTTTTTGCGACGGAAATCATGTTCCGTCGCAAAAAGCAATTTTTTTTTTTTGTGACAGATTATTTTTCCATCGCAAATTGGCGTGTTTTTGCCACCGAAAATCATTTTTTTTTTGGAGTTTTGGACGGAATTTAAAATCCGTCGCAATTTGCGAATTTGCGACGAATTCATTTTCCGTCGCAATTTGCGACATGAATTCGTTTTCCGTCGCAAAATTTTGCGATGGATTTATTTTTCCGTCACAAAATTTCTCTAGAAAATCATTTTTTTTTGGAGTTTTGCGACGGAATTTACACTAGTGCAAAAAAGGGCTTTAAGACCGCCTCATTTAGATCGGAGTACTGGCGCACCGGTCTTAATAGAATGACCGGTGGCAGGTTGTTAAATATAAAGAACTTCTTGGATCGGATCCTTTATCGATGGGTCTTAAATATATTATTTAGACCGCTTAACAAAACAACCAGAGTCTTAAAAATGTTATTAAAAGAATTGAAATATCAAATTTCTTTATAGAGAAATTTCGAGCAGGCCGACTTATATTTTCTGCGGTCCAAAATAATAAGGAAAAAATTAAATAAAACTTTTAAGACTGGATATATATAACAAATGGTCTTAAAGATTATACTTTTAAGACCGGACATAAATTGTGCCTGGTACTAAATATTGAAAAAAAATAAACAAAAAGTTTATTACTTTTAAGACCGGAGTTTAATAGAGGACGGTCTTAAAATGTAACCTTTAAGACCGTCGTTTCATTTCATCTGGTCTTAAAAATAAAGCGCCAAATATATTCTTCTTCGCGTGAAACGTTACCTTACGACTTACGTTGTCCCTCTGAACTCTGAAATCCCTCTTTTTGTTGTGAAACCACTCTTCCTGTTGCATTACCTCTCTTCCTGGCCCACGTACCATTAGGCTCTGTTACTCTCTCATTTGCTAAGGCATTTCTCTCTTCTTGTCTTGAAAATGAACGGTGAAAACGATTTCATTCGTGTTCCGGGAACGCCAAATACTGGTGTAAGTCAGAACGAACCCTCTTTATCTAACAATGTACCTCGTAACCGACCTACACGCCGTGGTAGAAAAGGCACAAGAATGATGGATATAACCCTAAGTCGGACTTCTAGGTCAAGGCTCGAGATTTAGTTTGATGAAAAGTTGGAACCTTTCGGTCCTAATAAAAGCAAATATACTAGTTTTGTCGGCTATCTTGCACGCATCAAGGTTAGCATCTTGACAGATGAGTGGAAAAATGTGGACTTTGGCAAAGTAAAGCAACCTATTTGGGACACTATCCGGCTTACATACATTGTCCCTGACTCTTAGAGGTTGAAAGACAATACATTGTCTTATTATGCTGATCGGTGGAGGAAGTTTAAGACCTTTCTCGCTAACAAGCATATTTTTGTCGAGGTTCAGCCTGACCAAAACCTTGGGACAAGTACACATTTATTGATGAACAAACTTGGCAACAATTTGTTCAGCTGCGAACCACTCCTGATGCTCTGGTGAGTTTATATTTAGTTTTTTTTTTGCCCTTTTGTTTGCTTATTAACCTATGCGGATATGTGAATGTTATTGTATTCATCTAATCCTGTTAGTTAAATTGTTTAGTGTGTGAATAGAAGTATACATTTCCTGCCTTTGTCTATGCAAGTCGATATGTAAACCCTAAAAGGTAAAATACTAAGAAGGTAATTAGGGAAATAATAATGGCATAACAATCAAGCCATTATTATAGTCTTAGTTCATTATAGTAGGTAGTGGTTAAACATTGCTTGTTAGTTCCGTTACTTATCTAATGAGGACTCGCTGATCCCACCGGATGCCTTAAAAAGGATCAAGTTTGTATTATTCTGTAAGCATAATTCTCTTTTGTTTCTTTACCTATCTATCTAGCAGTACAAAACATAGCTCCAATTTCTTTTACAATTCTACATCTTCCTTAAATAAAATGTTGAAACTTGATGAAGTGAATTTGACTAGTGTTTGAGGTTCATATCAAGCAGAAGTTCTCTAATTTCTGTTAGTGAGATGGCTGGAATTCATAATTAATACTTGTTTTCAATTCTGATTCACAAAAAAGAAGGGAACAAGCACAAGAGACAGGGAGAAAGAATGATTGCCCGCATAGGGCTTCTCGCGGTGGATATGAAAAGGCTGAAAAAGAATTGATGGCGGCCAAGCGGAAGAGATTGGAAGATGAACGTCAATCCAATCCTTCTGCCACAGTTGATTAGGCAACATCTCCAATACGTCGCGAGGAGTTGTGGTTGCACATTTGGGAAAAGCCAAGCGGCGCCTACACGAGTGAACAAACTCGTGTAGTTGTTGAAAGAATTGTAAGTATCATTATTGTTATGTTTTAGTTACTAAACATGTTTCATTACTAAGCTTCTCGTTATCTGTATCTTACAGGAAGATCTTAAAAAGAAAGAAGCAGAGGGATCTTTTTTGTTGGATGGCAGGAGTGATGTTCTGACCATTGCGACCGGAAAACCAGATCATGGTGGGCGTGTAAGGGGGATTGGAGGACGGGTAGGCCTGAAGGAATACTTTGGTAAATCCAAACACCATAGACAAAGTATGGTTACCTGGGAGGAGATGGAATAGACGGTGGCCAAATTAAGTGAGGAAGCAGCAGCTAAAGAAGCAAGGTTTCAATCCGAGATGAGCCAGATGAGGGAGGAAATGAATCATATGAGGCTGCTTTTGAGAAATCGTCCAGAGACCAGTGTTCCCTTCACACATTCACCTGTACCTGTGCAGCCGAGCACTAGAGGAAGCTGCATTGTTGGATAGTCAGAGCAACCTTGTGATCTATATGTGGAGGATCATGATAATCCTGGACGATTAGTTGCAAAAGGGTCTGTCCACACTTATTGGGATCAATTGTACACCACCAACAAATGGTTGATGATGAAGTCAGAGTATTAGTTGAAAAGGTGATCATTGATGCACATCTCCCTCTCCCAACTGATCAGCTGAAGCTTGTGAGTGATGTCAAGGGAACCTTCATCTCTTGGCCAGTGAAGCTTGTACATGTCTCTACTCCTCCTGAAGCTTCAACCCCTCCTCCTCAAGTTCCATCCCCTCGTCAAGCTCAATCTCCTACTGCTAACTTGACTGCCAGGGAAAAAATATCCGATATAGTGAAGAGTGGATATTTTAAAGATAAATCATGGCCTGTCATTGAAGTAGTAGGCGTCCTTCATCCTCTTTCGGTTCAATTTGACACAGTTGATGTTGAGTCCCTGCTACTTCCTAGAAGTGAGCTTATTGATGTAATTGTTCAAATTTTTATGAAGTAAGTATCTTCTTCTACGAGTACATAATTTAAATGCATCGTTTAGACACACATACATACATACTAATTCCCTTATTGATGTCATTATTGTAGGTTCATGCATCAAGAATTGGTTCAAAAGGGCAGGAGCAACGATTTTGGATTCTTGTGCCCTCTCTATGCAAGTGCAACATCCATGCAGGAGAGACAGGAGTACATATCAAAGAGGTTGTGTGAAGTGAGAAGAAAGGTGTACGTGTTTCCATACTTCCACAGTTACATATCACAAATCTTGTCTGCAATTCACTTAATTCTACTACATATATCACTGAGTATACTTTACTGCTGTGAATTTTCAACCGCTACTGGCAATTGGTCCTCATGTGCATGGAGGGGCATAAAGTTATCTTCTTATGCTCCACTCACAGCGATCCAGTGCCTACGTTGACGCAGACCATCAACGAGTAAGCATGTCATTTTGATTCTCGTTGTCGAAATCTCTGCTTGAATTTTCAAAGTGAACATTATTGATAAATTTGTGATTTTGATGATAGTGCCATGAGGACCTTCCAAATCGAGGTAAAGAAAAAGCGTGGGTATCAGGCCAAAGAGCCTAAATGGCACACATCACAGGTTGGTACAATATTTGTACACTGGCACACTGCCTTGTGAACTTGGTCATTAAGCTATATATGCTCTTATATATATTTCTTGTTCTTTTTAGACTCGTTGGCAACCACCGGAGTCCAACTTATGTGGCTCGTACATCATGAAACACATGTATGATATTATCACGCAAGGAAGGACTAAATTAACTACAAAGGTAAATTTATTTGATGTTACATATTATGCACGCAAGTTAATTCAGTTTCTGGCTTAATGTTACATATGAAATATGCACGCAAGTTAATTCAGTTTTTATCTTTGATGTTACAGATGTTTGACTACCCTGATCCCTTTTCTGATGATGAAGTGGAGCACATACGCAATGTGTTTTGTGAATATCTGTATGATCTGATCTTAAAGGAAGGACAATAATTAATGTCCTAAATTCATTTGTAAATATATCCTGTAGCAACAATAATCTTCTGTAAATTTGTTTATTTTTTTGAACAATATTCATTTGTAAATATACATAGGCAATGTAAAATTCAATAAATAAAATTGTTTAATTTTTTGAACAATTTTCTTGTGTCCATTTTGGGTTTCTGAATGTATTGGATGGTGGATATAGCTATTTAGTGCTTGAAATTTGAGGTTCAAGATGTTGTAAATGAGCAGTAATGTATTCGCGACTTTTAGGACCGTATATTAATTAAAAGTCTGGTCTTAAAAGTCCGCCTAAAAGTCTTCAATCTAAAAATTATGAGACTTTTAGGACCGTATATTGTTTTATTGTCCGCTCCTAAAGGCTTAAAAGTTCGCAACCGGTCCTAAAAGTCTTCGGTCTAAAAAATATGAGACTTTTAGGACCGTATATTGTTTTATTGTCCACTCCTAAAAGTCCAGAATTATCTTATTTTATTTTTAAAAGTATGACCTAACCTTTAGGACCATGTAATTGTTAATGTCCGGTCTTAATAGTCTTCCTTTAAATAGAAATGTTGACTTGCTTTTCAGACAAATTAAATCATTAAGGCTCAAGACAACCGAGGTTCTAGCGTTTTGCTCAAGCTAGGTCCTTCATTGTCGTCAATTTTACCTCTCCTGATTTTGAGCAGCATTATCGGTTTCCCTTTTCTTTGTCTCTTTTCTTTTTGTTGGAAAAAGAAGGAAGATATTGAAAAGGACACTTTGCTTCAAATCAGGGCGAGGTAAAACCGATGACAATGATGGTCCAACCTTGAGAAGAATTGTCACTGTGTTTGTTTTTATTCAAATAAGGCAAAAGATGTTTTTTGTTTTGTATGATCTTAGCTGTATTCTGGGCATTTTTTATTGTTGATGACATACGAGGACAATGTTTTGTTTGTTTCCTTTTTGTCGGAAAAAGAAAGAAGATAACGAAAAGGACATGCAAGCGATCGAAATAGGAAAGCAAAACATTTATTATATTTTTTACGGGGCAGCAGCAGTACAGAAAAAAAAAAAAAACATAAAAACATTTACTCCTCCCCATCGTTGTCGAAGGGGAGGGAGTCGTCGGAGAGGTCGGAGACGTCGTCATCTAAAGGATTGTACTCAACGTCCTGGGCATCGAGTATCGCGTTGATCTTGTTGTTGACAGCGTTGTAGACCTGAAAAAGCTGGCCCAATCGTTGATCTATATGATCGACGTGGGCCAGGAGGTGGTGCATCATCTGTTTGAAGGTCGGGTCCGGAGGCAGCGGAGGAGGAGAGTACAGAGGAGGAAGAGGATTAAGAGGAAAAGGAGGACCTCGGGGTGGTGGAGCAGCCATTACGGTGGAGCTTGTAGAAGTGATGGAGAAGAATGTAAAGAAAGTAAAGTAACAACGGGTTTAAATAGAGAACCCATCCTGAACAATGTGCAACGTCGGAAACTTTAATGAGGAGACGCATAGTTCATCAAAATACGAGGAGACGCCTAGTTGGGAAGTTTATCTGGAAGCCGAAGAGACTCTGAATCATTCATTTGAACAGAGTGTAAGGATACGACTCTGCTATCTGAATTTGAAAAGAATGAATTTTAGGACCGGGTAAATGATAAAAGGTCGGTCTTAAAAGTAATAGAATTGATTTTAAAAATAAATAGTAGACTTTTAGGACCGGATATATTATAAAAGGTCGGTCTTACAATAAATTGATTTTAAAAAAAATTAAATAATAGAATTTTATACCGCATATTTATAAAACCCGCTGAGAACAGCTCTCTGTCCTTAACTCCTTATTAATTCCTCACTACCTCATAACTCCAAACTACGTGCGTAGCTATCTAAGAACAACTCTCTGCCTTTATTAATTAACTCCTCATACCTCTCTGCCCTAACTACTCAAACTATGGTTAGATACAAGAGAACCGCTCGTAGGGGTGCTCTTACTCGTGATGCTCGTGCCTTCCGTTGATCGTTATACGGTGCGCCTCCTCTATCGAGAGCGCGTTCTATTGTGACAGAAGAGTCTCGGGTCGTTGGACCCATTGTTATTTCTTCGGATGATATGAAGAGATTGCCGCACCCCCAAGCCTTTAGACCATGATGCGCTGATGCGAATAAGACAAGAACTTGCTGATCTTCGGCGGGAAGTTAATGCTGCTCACACCGATATCGCCAAGGCTTTGGGGGATAATAAGATTTAGGATGTTTAATTAGGTAGATTCTTGTTCTTGATAATTTTCTGCTTGTTTTTCTTTTGTATTTTTCTTGTGTACGTGCATATTCAAGTAATATATGTAGCATTAAGAACTAAGCTTGTGTCTTTTTTTTTTGTTCATATTCTCCAGTAATTAAAGAAACTCCAGTTTTCCTTTAAATTTTATTCATTCAGTTGCTGCGCTCGCCAAATCCTTTTTTTTTTTAAAAAATGAGGACTTTTAGGACCGGATTATTATAAAACTCCGGTCTTAAAAAGTTTTATATATAGAACCGTCTACTTTATAATGAATCGGTCTTAATTGTCTCGTGGATTTTAAATGAATAATAAATATTTAGGTCCGGAGTCTTCTAAAAATCCGGTCTTAAAAATTTAATATATATTTAGGATCAGCCACTTTTTGGTTAACAAGTCTTAATAAAATCCAAAATATAAAACATGTCTCGCTCAGTCGCGCGGAATATTAAATTTCCCTCTCTGAACTTCTCTTATCGCGCTTAAAGTGTTACTCAGGTTCTGTCTCCATTGTTTGTGTGTTGCTTCATCTTTGGTTCGCGTTGCTCTCTCGACAATCACTTTCTGGTTCCTTAGCTAAATGTCTATAGAATGTTTTGGTTATATAACTTTATGATTTTCCTACTTATCGTTCTGGGGTTTTCATGGGTTGAACGAAATCGATGAAATGTTCTTGTGGGTTTCTGCGTTGTTAATGAATATTGTATTTTGAAGATTATATTTGCACTTTAGACCTACCCAACTGACCAATAAATGTTTTTAGGTTACTCTTGCTGTCTACAACATCAACATTCGTAGCGGAAAAGAAAGACTCAAAGAAACGCATTTGAATTTATATGCTACGGTGAGTCCACAAGACCTTCATGCGATGCATTTAATTTCCTCGTCATGCATTTATTTTGCTTCTTGGATTCACTGTGATACATTTATGACCAAAAGTGATTCTTCATTATGCATTTAATGGGCAAGTTTCTCCATAAAGCCAAAGAAAAAAGACATGCATAACCGATATTGAGCATAAATATGCATTTGGAGTTGGCTTATTTTATATGCAAGTCTCTGCCTTTTTTCGGATTATGTATATGTTAAATCTTTCCGTCTATAGGAATTCTACAATGGACCACAGTTGGATAAATGCTTTACGGACGAGTGTTGAATATCAGAATGGGGTGAGGGACTTTATTGAATTTGCTAAACAAAATGCCCATGATGATAGTGGGAAGTTTTATTGCCCTTGTGTTAAATGTCTAAATGAGAGGCGACTAAGTGTTGAAGTTATACACACACATTTAATTTGTGAAGGATTTTGTAAGACTTATACAGTATGGGTATAGGGTTATTGAAAGACAAGAGGCCTTTATTGGCAGTCATGTCATATTATGGGGTTATTGAAGAGATTTGGGAGGTGGACTATGTGAAAATTAGATTTCCCATTTTCAAATGCAAGTGGGTTAATGTCAATAATGGTGTTCAGATCGATCGGCTAGGATTTACATTAGTCGATATCAATGGTAGAAGTTTTGGAGATGAACCTTTTATTATGGCTGACCAGGCAAAGCAAGTGTTCTGTATCACCGATCAAGAAAATAAAATGTGGTCTGTAGCTCTCCAAGGAAAAAGGGTCATTGATATTGATGGGGAAAGTCATTTAAATTATGGTCTTCCTAAAAGTACTCCTTTTTCAAGGGGTCTACTAGACATGAACGAAGAAGATGAAGCGGATAATGAACCCGGCATAAGAAATGATCATCAAGAAAGGATATGGGAGGATATCACTTTATAAAAGAGTCAATTCATAAGGTAATATTCATATGCAGAATTCTTTGAAAACTTTAAGGTTTTAACTATATTATATTCCTTCTATGTTCATAAACCATGTTTATAAACCATGACTATGAAGTTTGTTCTTGTTTTATTTTTGTGGCGGATCTAATCCAAAGGGGCATGTTATAAAAGAGGATGTTACGTTGTTGGGGGAATCAGATGAAGGCATGGTGAATAATATATTGGGCATGTATGTTGTATTTGTAAGTAAGTTATCTTATTGTATAAATTAATTTAGGTGTTGTAGTCATAGTATAATCATTAATTAAGAGGCCACATAACTCATGGTGAATGATATTTGTATTATTTTTCCCAATTCAATTTTATTCATAATTTGTTCATAGCTTGTAGCTTACAATATCGACTTTTATGTGCTAGATTGGGTGGTGGATTTGTATATATATATCAGGAAGAACAGAGAACAGGGAAAAAATTCAGGAAAATATAAACCGCAAATAAATGCGTCCGGTCTTAAAAATTCAATTTTTAAGACTGGACGCATTTATCATCGAGTCTTGAAAGTCAGTCTTTTAAGACCGCTCGTCTGGTCTTAGAAGCCACTATTTTTTAGATCGGATTTAGTTTTGTGCGGTCTTAAAATTCAGATCTTTTAAGAGCGGCCTTGTTTTTGTCCAGTCTTAAAAGTTGAGTTTTAGGACCGAACAAAAAATATTTTAGGACTATTTAGTACGACTTTTAAGACATAATGTTTAAAATGTCTAGTCTAAAAGAGTATCGTTAAGACCAATTCAAGTCCAGTCTTAAAAGTTGACTTTTAATACCGCTTGGAACAAGACCGGTCACGGGTCCAGTCTTACGATGCCTCTTTTGTCCGGTCTTAAAGCCCTTTTTGGCACTAGTGTTAAAATTTGTCGCAATTTGTGACAGAATTTGTTTTCCATCGAAAAAATTTGTGACGGATTTGTTTTTCTGTCGCAATTTGTGACGGATTTCAATTCCGTCTTCCATCGCAAATTTCATCACTATTTTGGCATTTTCTAGTAGTGCATTAAGGGCCTTGCTGTGTGCTATGCCCTGCAGTTATTGTTGTGTGCATATATGACTGCTAGTTCTAGGATTTGGCTGTGTGCATTTTCCTTAATGCTTTGTGGTATGTTATTTATGGTTGCTTGCATGCATTGCATATACTTTGTATATGAGATTAACAATTACTTTGGGATTCACAATAGATTCAGGTGGATCCTCTAGGGCAGAGCAGATGCATAAAGGTAAGGGTGTGGAGCAATAATGGCGTGACAGTGGAGATGAGGGGGCTTTTGCATTTTGTAGACCTATATTTTGGAGGATTGTGTTATATATTTTATTTGTATTTTAAAATTATTCGGATAACTGTATATGTAATACCTCAAAATTCCAATTTGTTATTAACCTTACATTTTGATGAATAATTAGCATAAGTTAAAGGTGAATGTGTCTCAAGTTATTATAATTTTAGGCAAATTTCACATTGAATTAAGTTAACAAAAGGCTAAATAAGAGACTATACTTAGAGATATAAAATTTGTCATAATTAACACATAAAACAATGTTTTTTTTAATAACCAAGAGGCAAGAAAGTAATATGAGAACACTTAATCAAATTAAAGGAAATAAGCAAAAACCAATGGGCAATTAAACTTACACTAATTAAGATCATTAGCATAATTCTTCAATTTGATTATAGGCAAATAAAAATTATCCAAGAGTGGGCTGATTGAAATCAAAAATTAAGGGCCAAAGATGAAGGATTAAAGCTTGTCTATTAAAGCACTAATGACCACAATCAATTAACAAACCAACCTTACTATAACACTTGTGATTAAAGAACATATAACCACTTGTTTAGCATATTAATCAAGTTTAAATTATCAGCCCCAAAAGTCAACATAAGTGGCACCATGCACATGGAGGAGTTTGGATGGAATTTATAATTAAATAATCAAGATATTTGGCTAATGGAAAAAATGCATTAAATGGCTGTTAAGGGGGGAGGGATGTTGGCACTCATTTGAATGGAGGGGATTAAGTTTGATAAAGTTCTTTTTAATCCAAAGGTTAGGATGGAAGAAAGAGAAAATAATTCCATGAAACTTGGTTCCTCATAAGCTTGATTTTTTTCCTATAAATAGGAGGCACCTCCCTTCACAATTCTTCACACCAAAAACACTACAACATATCTAATTTAGAGTGGAAGAGAGAGCTGGGCGAAAATCATAAAGCAAGAAGAAGGAGTTTCAAGAATTTAAGGTAAGTTCTTGAGCTTCAGTCTTTAGTTTTTGATAGAATGTTAGTTTAATCTAGGAAACGGTAAAAGTAAATTCCTATACTTGATTTTAGGCCTCCCTTGCATTGAAAAATGCTAAATGAGGTAAAAACATGTTGGAAAATAATTTTTGGAATCAAAATACCCAAATGGTGGAAGTTGGAAAAAATCTCAGATTTCAATCTTTCTGGAATCAGTCACCTTGTGGTCATTATTTTATTTGTCAAATGCAGTCCTAAAATCATGAAAGTTTTCATGCATAAAGTAGACATGTAGGGATTTTGATTGATATAAAATTTGTAGCATTTTTGAGTTCTGTACATGGAGATAAAAATTCTTGAAGTTGGGTCACGTTTTCGAAAGATAATCTAAATAATGATTGGAATACTTTAAAATTGGGGATGATATGTGGATTTCTATGAGAGGCGTTATTTTTTCTCAAAAATAGACATGTCAAGGAGCATGTATAAATTTTGGAGCACCTCATTTCAATTTGTGTGGAATTAATTATGATTTTTTAAAGTTACCAAAAAAATCTAGGCAAAAATGCTGAAATTCCATTTTTAAAGAAATGTGAGGGTATAATTGGAATAAAAAATCTACCAAGGGTAAAAAAGTCAATAATGACAAAGATATCTCTTAGGATATTATTTATAAAGGAAATAATGTGGTGATAACATTATAGGATATTTGAGAAATCAAGGATCGGTACAAAAAGGAGAACGTACCACCAGCTACGCCGACCATGGTACAGACGTGTACTGTAACTTTAACTTTGATGTGTTTTGTATGCTTATATGTGATAGAATGATTCATAGAGTCATAGACAAAACTAGGTCTTGGGTGTCATGCACTGTGGCTAAGACTCGGTCTTAGATCACTTGTTTATATACATTCAGTTTTGTGCGGGTTATAGTTATGATAATACTATAGGGTTGTTTTCCTAGCACTAAGGATACGAGGAGTTGTAGCACTAGTGAGTGCAAACGTTAACATTACATGTGTTATGTGTTATGTATTTTGTATTATTAAAATTACATGTGTTGTGTGCTATGTATTGTTGCAACCTTACATCTATTGTGTGCTATGTATGGTTCATGCTGAAATGTAATGAATGTCTGTCATATATATTGTTATTACTTGAGCATGAGGTTAACTGTTACTTGAGATTCAATATTGAATCTCAGAATTGACCCTAGCTTCAGGATCTGGAGGATCGGGAGTCGATGTAAAGGATAAGCAGCACGCGTAAGGACTCAGCCGAAGTTTTAATATTTTGGGCTGTATTATTACTATTAGATACTTTGTATCTATATATTTGGATAACTGTATTGATATTCCCTCAATCGAATACACCAACGGTTTAAGTTATAGCCACGTATCAGTTACTCGACCGCTCAACCCAACTCATACGCTCAATCGCGCCACTCTAATGATATTTTTATATACTACTTATTAATGTATATAATGGGTAGTATTGAATTAGGGGTGTTACAGTATATTAACCCTCTGGAGATTTATTTATTTTGGATGGATGTGGAGTATTGATTTACTTTTACCAGTATTTTATTGTCTAAACTGAATGAATGCTCAGCTGCGTAATAACTCTTATGCATGTAGATAAGTAATGTAATTTAATAAGTAGGTAAGTATCACACTATCCGCCACCCGAAAAGGTGAGGCTGGAAGGGATGTAACACATTGTTTGAGCAGAGATGGCTAGATGGGGGCAACCATCCGAGAGGGAGAGGGATCAGGGAGGGAGAGAAGGCAGCTTGTTAATCTTGAAAATTTCATGTTGATTCAGCACATTTTCCTTACGTTCTGTACACTGTAATACCCTAAAATTTCTATTTATCATAAATACTAATTTTGATTAATAATGCATGTTAAATAAAGGAGAGTATGTTGTCTCTAAATTTTGTAAATTATTGATTAGATTTTAGACACTTTTTCCTTGGAATTAAATAAACCAAAAATTAAAACCACATTTAAGGATCATAAAATACAAAATGATAAATCATGGTTCTTAAATAACCAAAAGGAGCAAGAAAAAATGTTATGGAAATACTTAAACAAATTAAAGGAAATTAATAAAGATTAATGAGCAATTAAGTTTCACTAATTAAATAATTGTGTAAATCTTCATAATTAATCAAGGGGCAAATTAAGAAGCAACAATTAGGGAATGTCTTAATTAAAAATCAAGGATCAATTAAAAGACAAATGGAAATAAGTAAAGATTAAGGTGCATAAAGCTTGATTTAATTAAGCACTAGTTTCCATGGTTAGTTAACAAATGCAATTAAGAGTTAATCAAACTCTGTTAATTAATGTTGAAGAGTCAACAATGACACCTAAGCCTTGATTATATCATCAAGATGACATCACAAGAGCACATGCTTTATAGTGAAGGGTGTGGATTAAAACTTCTTGATTAAGTTTAGATCCAATGGTTGAGATTAAGGAAGAGGCAAATGGTGGGGCCCACATTGAGCTTGAGATTTTCCTATAAATAGAGGGCTCTCTTCATTTCTTCACACCAAAAACCATTCTAAACAAGAGTTGAGTGAAGCAAGAAGGAGGAGTAGCAAGAGTCTTCAAGAGGTAAGCTTGCTTTTAGTTTTCTAGTATTTAGTTTTTGTAGTTCTTAGTAGTTTTTAGTAGAATTGATAGCTTTAATCTTGAAAATAGGTAAAATAAGTTCCCATAACTTTTTTTAGGCCTCATTGCATTGAAAGATGCCTAACGAGGTAAAAACATGTTGGGAAGTAACTTTTAGGATTAATGGAACAAGTTAGAGTAAGATAAGGAATTGTTGGGTTTTGCTAGGCTGTTGGAGTCAGTCAGATAAAGGCCATTATTTTATGAATAAGATGAAGTCATTTAATTCTAAAATTTTTCATGGATAAAGTAGACATGTAGGGCTTTCTAAAATATATAAAATATGTAACGTTTTGATCTCTGGACAAGGAGATATGAATTTTTTGAATTTAAGCCTTATTTATGGAGTTATATACTAGGCAGCGTTGAGAAAATATTAAACTGGGAATGATTCTTGATGTTCTAGCTTCTGGGAATATTTTTTCATGAAAATATACATGTCAAAGGTCATGGGGAATTTTACAGAACCTCAAAATGATTTTTTTAGAATTAGTTATGATTTTCCAAAGTTGTTGCAAAAATCTTCCCAGAAAATCCAGCATTGCGTTTTTAAATAAATTAAAGGGCAAAATTGGGATAATAAATCCACCAAGGGTAGAAAGGTAAAATAAACCTTTAGAATGTTATTCTAAGCAATATGATATTTATCAAAATATCATATAATAATTCGACGACAATGTATAGGATATTCGGGAAGTCCGGAGTGGGATTCGAAGGTCGGGATCCTGGTTACCAATACGCCCGACCTTCGAATCTCACTCGGACTTCCCGGATATCCTATACATTGTCATCGATTATTATATGATATTTTGAGAAATATCATATTGCTTAGAATAACATTCTAAAGGTTTATTTTACCTTTCTACCCTGGTGGATTTATTATCCCAATTTTGCCCTTTAATTTATTTAAAAACGCAATGCTGGATTTTCTGGGAAGATTTTTGCAACTCTTAATTGTATTTGTTAACTAACCATGGAAACTAGTGCTTAATTAAATCAAGCTTTATGCACCTTAATTTTTACTTATTTCCATTTGTCTTTTAATTGATCCTTGATTTTTAATTAAGACATTCCCTAATTGTTGCTTCTTAATTTGCCCCTTGATTAATTATGAAGATTTACACAATTATTTAATTAGTGAAACTTAATTTCTCATTAATCTTTATTAATTTCCTTTAATTTGTTTAAGTATTTCCATAACATTTTCTTGCTCCTTTTGGTTATTTAAGAACCATGATTTATCATTTTGTATTTTATGATCCTTAAATGTGGTTTTAATCTTTGGTTTATTTAATTCCAAGGAAAAATTGTCTAAAATCTAATTAATAATTTACAAAATTTAGAGACAACATACTCTCCTATATTTAACATGTATTATTTATCAAAATTAGTATTTATGATAAATAGAAATTTTAGGGTATTACATACACT
Organism: Acacia acuminata; assembly: GCA_019022655.1. Classification (NCBI taxonomy): domain Eukaryota; kingdom Viridiplantae; phylum Streptophyta; class Magnoliopsida; order Fabales; family Fabaceae; genus Acacia; species Acacia acuminata. The sequence continues at coordinate 67,933 of JAFJYI010000523.1, read as the reverse complement.
CTTTGAATTATTTGTGTATATTTTGAATACTCAAAACAGAAAGGGTGCATTTGGTTTTTAGTTGCACCTCATAGTTCAATTGCGCATATTTTTTTTATTACCATAATTCTAGTTAATTTCTTATGTTTTTAATAGTATTTTTTTGTAAGAATATTGTGATACAATGATCAATTAGTTATAGCCACTTTGTTAAGCTTAGGAAGACTTGTTAGTGATGAGAGAGCCATAAGAAAACCAATTCAGCCATGAAGAAACAAAATTGAAACAAGACTGGTGAGCACCTAGACCATGATTTTAGCACCTGGGTTGTAATCAATGGAGAAGGAAACAGATAGCATCAGCACCCAAGCGCTAGATTTAGCATCTAGCTAGATTGTGCTCGTATGAAATTAGAAACATAGAGCAAGAGCGTCTGAGTGTCAAAATCAACACTTGGGTTCAACTGATAAAGGGGTCGAACACTCTTACTAAAGAGAGAAGATTCGATCCTAGAGTTGGTCAAAGCGTTAAGGGAGGCATCCTATCTTCTAGGTGTATAAGTAAACACCCGAAGGTAATAAATGGCTCTCTCGCCTAACATTGATATCACCTAGAAAGAAGAGATTTTGTCTTGTCTTTGGTTCGTAGGTGAGCCTAACCCCTTTCCTAAAAATTTTATATATTAAAAAAAAAGAACTTGAAAATTTTAGGATTTTGAGTGTTCCGATATGGAACACAAATGTCCAACCCCTTGGGGCTGGTTAATGGTCAGTATTAGATCTGATGGGTTTAAAGGTTGTACCCAAGAGGCTTATCCACTGCTATCTATTGAGGAGATAACAATGAACAAGATGATCACTGTGCAACACAAAGACGGAATGCCGTCTGAGGAGTGGGGTGTGTGCACAGTGGGACAGTATGTAAACAGTGAGAGAAGGAATGTGTGTACCGTTCACACGGGTATGCCCCTATTTATAGTAAAGCCGGGTTGGTCCGACTTTCTCGATAACCCGTTCCCATTATAGCACGTTACGTGCCCCCACTCCCCGCACTACTGTGGTAGTGGGTGTGGTCGTGGGATAACTGGTCTTCACTTGGGCTTGACCTGGTCTGGCCTATTTCCGAGGTCCGCAACAGTTACCCCCAAAGTCGGTTGCTCGGGTTTCCGAACTGCCGAGTTTACTCTGGTATAAGACCCCTACTTTCCAAGCCGTATTTTCCCTGGATCCTTCTTGAGCTTCAATCATAATTGGCTGCAATCAAATTTCGCATCTGGGCTAAACGAAGACTTACGCGAACCTTACTGCCGACTGATCTGCTAGAACTTGGCACATTTTGTTTTCGTAAAGCATCCTGGTATCGTCACTTCAGGATGTCAGTCCGATTTTGTCAAGTTATCTCGGCTATCATGCGTTTTGGCATCCTATCCAGGGTGCCAAGTAAAAGTGCCGACATATCTGCGGGTACGACCGTTCACCTAGCTGGGTGTCTATTCGTTTACCCGCGTCGCAGCGTATAACCGCCATTTCCAATTTTAAAGTCATGCGCCTTCAAGAGCCGCCTTCGGTTACCGCGCCCATTAATGCCCTATGTCATATCGCCATGATTGCTCTAGGGTTTTATTCTGATCTCCTCGTAAACGACGAGACGACTCGGCTTCCAAACGTTGCATCCCTAACCTTCTTATAAATACTTCTCCATGCCCCTCATCGTCACTTTACCCCGTCCTCACACCTGTGAAGAAACGTACCAGAGCTCTCTCTTTCTTCAAAACTTGTCTCTCTGCTTTCTCACTGCTCTCTCGCTCCCAAGTATTCCTCGAGCTTCTGGGTTATTCTTTATTGGTTGTTCTTGTTCTTTTTCCTGGTTTCAATCTGATTGATACATGTATGCTGCTATTCCCACCTTTTATCGTTTTGCATTTTGGGTACTTCTGATTGATACATGTTTGGACTGGGTGTTGAACGACTGTGATGGCCCTCGTGAATTCCTCTCTGAATGAAAAATGTTGAACGCCATTGTGAACTGTCTATCTGAGTTGTTGCAACACCTGCTTTCTTTCACATTTATTCTGGCCTTTAATTTCTCACTGTTTTGTGGTTGGCTATTCTGCACTTGCCTGACTTTATTGTGTTCTTCACAATCTGGGCAGCCTGGGTTTGATATGTATGACTTTGTTTGCCTTTTTAACACGCTGTATGATTTGTTCCTAAGATGGATCCAAAACCCCCGCTAGTAGATATGTATGGTAGGCCTATCCCAGAGGAAGATAGAGAAATACTTGCACGTGTACCCGGCCGAACTAAAATCTGGCTATGGTCCATCCTTCCCACTGAAGAAGAAAAGATGGAAGACTTGCTTCGCCCATCTCGGGGAAGTGGAGGTAGGGCAAATATCCGAGCTCCCCCTTCACCCGATGCCAGACCTCCTGATTTTCCTTCACCGAGATTGTCAGCTTCTCCCCCAGCTCCCGAGGTTGTTGCCCAGCTCCAATTGTTGACAATTCTGGTCCTTGTGAGGATTGTACTCACAAGGCAATTGAGCTTGCCCGTCACGGCCATGATAGAGAAGCCGAGTTGCTTTTGGACAAATGCCGCTACAATAGACTGCAGAGTACCTCGGTCGTTGTATCGCGGACTTCCCACGTTCCATTGCTTGTTGAAACTCATCCTGAAATCCCTGTACCGTCAAGTATACTTCATAGTTCTGACCCTGGCCTTTTATTTTTTATTTTAGGTTTAAATGTCTTCACACCAAACCAATCAATCCAAGACTGGAGAGTCCATCCCTTCTGGAGGATCTTCACGAATGCCTCCCATTAAGGAATATGCTGTGAGCAGCACTGTAATTGACGTCAAGAATATGATGTCTGGGAACGTGCTTATGCGTACAATCCGAGGCGGAGAGGGGTATGACGTGTGCTTGCCCCCAGCGAACGAGTTCGTGTCTTCCGGTCGATCAAACGATAAGGACTGCCATTTCTTTTATTTTTACAAGGATTTGATAACTTACCCCGGCATAGAATTTCCATTCTCTAACTTTCAAATGTGTCTTCTCCGCCATTTACACCTTGCTCCTTCTCAATTCCACCCCAATGGTTGGGCCACTACCGTGGCTTTTGAAAAGTACTGCCATAAGCACAAACTCGAGTGTTCCGTCCCCATTTTTTGTAGCTTTTTTACTCCCTTAGATATTAAAACCACCACGGAGGGGGAAAAGAAATGGTTTTGCTAGACATCACTTCGAGCTTCTCACGGCCGCAAGTTTCTTAAGCCTTTCAAAGATTCCTAGAAAGGCTTTAAGACTTCTTACTTTAAAGTCGTTGGTAAACCCGGGGATACACCATGGTTCCTTCAAACTCGACAATCCGGGAACTTGGACAGCGTTTCCCTTTATACTGGTCCGAGGAGCATCATAAATTCCAAGCAAAAGATTTTTTGCCTGTCAATTCTTAACTTTCCATTGCCGAGAAGGAAACCATAGGTGCCCTTATTGCATTAGCCAAGAAAGACAGCTTGGTGGACTCGGCCGATTACATTACACCCTGTAGGTGCCCGTAGGGCCTCCCCCCCCCGTTTTTTGTGTGTGTTTGTGTTATCTCCAAATTTGACTCCTAGATTGTGCTTTACAGGTGGATCGATGGGTAAAAGGCCCGATATCTCGACGTGACTATTCCTCAAGCTCACCCTTTGACTCTGGGCGAAAAACGAACGGTTCCCAGTGAGGAGCCCGGCCAGCAAGCCAGCCGCCAAGAGGGCTAAAACATTGAAGAAGAAGACTACTGCCCCACCAACAGATGAGGCTATTCCCACGCCATCTCCTCCAGTTCAGGATCCGGAGCTTCAAGAAGCTGAGCCTCTAGCATCTGGCTCCCATCCCATGGTCCGGCTTCCTACTTCTTATCTCTGGGAGAATAAAGTACCCAACAACCTTCGCAAGGCTATTCGTCCGCCCGGGCATTGGTTTGACAATCAAACATTGTCGGATTTAGAGATGAAAGAGCTGAAGGAGATGGAGCACGTCAATATGAAGAACGCCGGTTTATGTCAACTCGTGGCGCACCTCAAGGAGAAAGTCGGCCTTAATGAACAAGATTTGGACTTTCTCGAGGCCGAGAATAAAAAGGCCGACGAGGCATTAACCCAAGCCCGGGAAGACCTGCAAGTGACGAAGGCCGAGAAGGAGAGCCTCACTGATGAGCTTGTCACAGTTCGTGACAAGCTAAACAAGTCCGAGTCCGAGGTTACCCGAAGGCTGCAGATTCACGAGAGCGACATGGAGTCTATCGCCAAACATAAGGGCTTGATTGCGGAATTAGAGACGGAGCTTCACTCCTACAAGGAAGCCCTTGCTGCTACTCAGGTTGATGTCTCTAAATTGAAGGCCGGCGTTAAGGATGCCTTCGAGAATTCCCTAGAGCAAGTCCAGTTCCGGAACCCCTCGATTACTTTAAACTTGGAAGGAGTGCACATGAACGCGTACGTCGAAGATGGGAAGTTTATCCCAGCTCCTTCCTTAGCTGATGATGTGGTTATTCCCAATCCCGAGGTGGTTCTGGAGGAGGATGTTGAAGGCCAGTCTCCGCCCAATCGCAGTAGCTGGCATTTTGCCGTTTCCCAGTCTCTACAGTCGTGGGTATTTTTCTTTTCATTAGTTTTTACAGCTTTTTGTATCTCACTTTTGTAAACACTGCTTTGTCCGTGTAGGGTTTTCATTTGTGAATACATTGACCTGATTAAACCAACGGCTTAAATCATATGCGCTTATTTTTTATTTAGCGTCTTGTAAGTTGAAGGTTCCATATCTGACGTGATCAACGTCAGAGAAACACTCCTTTCTAATCGGCCGTGTCATGTTGACTCGGTATTTAAGTGCACATAACACTGAATTCGGTGGCTATGCCGCTACATGATTCACGAACGCGAGCGTTTGCCTTGATTTGCGCATGTTTATTTTGGCCATTGTTACGATATGAAACACGAATTAAGTAATCCGAGTTCTCACCAGTCTTATTAACTGACTGTTTTGCCGCCATATGATCCTGTAAGTGTGAGCTCTTCACTTAGATTCATACTCGGCAGTTTTTCCTTTACATGATTTATGAATGAGTTTCGAACTTTGATTCATACATGTTTCTTTACGCCCGACCATCCTTCTGAGCAAATTGCGAAATATGGGTTCTACGACCCGGCCTTTTTGATTCATTCAATACGTGGCATTACATCAGATTTGATTCCCGTATGAATTGACATACATTCACGATCGAGTTGCCTGAAAGTAAAGTTAATAAAAGGAAATGCTGAAAATAAACGAGAACAAAGCACAAAAAACAAACAACTTCATAAACTTGACTTTTCAGCTATAGTAAGCCTTAAGTTTGTCTGCATTCCAAGTTCTGTTAATTGCTTCCCCTTTCAATGATTCCAAAAGGTAAGCACCCTTTCCGAGTTCGCCTCAGATGCGGTAAGGACCTTCCCAATTTGCCGCAAGCTTCCCATCTCAGGTGTTCTTGTTGCCTATGTCGGCCCGTCGCAGCACCAAGTCATCCTTTTTAAATGATCGTGGGTTTACTCTCCTATTGTACCGAGCAGCGATGAATTGTTTGCTGCCTCGGCTTGTCCGTTGGATTGCGGGTGTTCCACGGAAGCAAAATGATGTTTTATATGAAGGTCAGACACCATCTTCTGGAAGCCTTTATCCATGAATTGTGTTCCATTGTCTGTGACTATTTCTGCCGGGATTCCAAATCACGATATTATGTTTCTTTGGAGGAATTTCTGCACTCTTGCCGAGGTGATTGTTGCCAGAGGCTCAGCTTCGATCCACTTGGTAAAGTAGTCAACTACGATGATCAACCACTTCAGCTGTCCTGGTGCCGCTTTAAATGGTCCCAGCAAATCCATACCCTATTTGTAAAATGGCTATGAAGTCGTGATTTGTGTCAAGTCGGTTGGCAGAACCCACAATATCTTGCCGTGTTTCTAGCAACTGTCGTACCTCTGGACATGGTCTTTCGCATCCTGCACCATGGTAGGCCAATAGTACCCCGCCCGTACTGCTTTCCGAGCCATTGCTTTTGCCCCCATGTGTTTCCCATTTATGCCTTCATGGATTTTTGCCAAGACATACTGGGCTTGATCTCTGCTGAGGCATTTAGCCATGGGAGAATGCGCGCCCTTACGGTACAATTGATCCTCCACCATTACATAAGCGGCCGCTGTTCTGACTAGATTCTTGGACTCGGCAGCATCCTCTGCGGTGATTCCCCATTCTAAATAGTCAGCAATCGGTTTTCTCCAATCACTCAAATCCGATATGAGCATTACGCAACTTGGTTCCGATAGGTTCTGTTGGACGATTGTGCGGAGATTTCCCGGGCACTTCGTGCTTGCTAGTTTGGAGAGAATGTCGGCTCTCGTATTTTCTGCCCGAGGAATGTGTGCGACTGTCACCTCATCAAAACTTGCCATAATGTCTTTAACCTTCGCCAAGTATTTGGCCAATAACGGCCCCTTTGCTTGATATGTTCCCTGGATTTGAGAAGCGACCAACTGAGAGTCCGTGGACACGTGCACTTGCTGAGCTCCACTTTCCTTTGCCTGCAGTAGACCGACAATAAGGGCCTCGTACTCGGCCTGATTGTTTGACATCAGGAAATCAAGTCGGAGAGAAAATTCTATTGCCACGCCTTCCGAGCTTTCCACAATGACTCCTGCACCGCTTCCTTTTAGATTCGATGAGCCGTCTACGAACACTTTCCATGGTTCTGCCCCTGCTTTCCCCGCTTGCGGTGAAGTTAGCTCCATTAAGAAGTCGGCCAAAGCTTGTGACTTAATTGCTTGTCGGGCTTCGTATATGATATCAAACTCGGATAATTCGATTGCCCAACTTATGATCCTACCGGCTAAGTCCGGTTTATGCAGAACTTGCCGTATGGGCTGATTTGTCCTTACAATGATCGAATGACCATGGAAATAATGGTGGAGTCGTCTCGCAGCCGTCAGTAATGCAAAAGCCATCTTCTCTAGCTTCTGATATCTCAACTCGGAACCTTGCAAAGCCCGGCTCATGAAGTATACTGGTTTTTGTCCTTCGTCAGTTTCTCGAACTAACACTGCACTAACTGCCTCTTCACCAACCGATAAGTACAGAATCAAGTTTTCCCCGGGTTCCGGTCTGGACAATACCGGTGGGGATGCCAAGCATTGCTTGATTCTAGTAAACGCTTCTTCACATTCTGAGTTCCATCCTTCCTGGGCTTCCTTCTTCAAAAGTTTAAAGAACGGGAGTGACTTCTCAGCTGATTTAGGCAAGAACCTTGTTAAAGCCGCCAATCGTCCAATCAGTTGTTGTACTTCTTTCTTGTTAGCCGAGGCCTTCATTTCCAACACGGCCCTACATTTTTCTGGGTTAGCCTCAATTCCTCGATTAGTTAAGAGGAAACCCAGGAACTTGCCCGATGGTACTCCAAAAGCGCATTTTGCCGGGTTCAAACGAATTTGATGCATTCGTAACTTTTTGAATGTCTGTTGTAGATCGTGAACGTGGTCGCCCTGATCTTTGGATTTTACTATCATATCGTCGATATACACCTCCACATTCTTTCCCAGCTGTTCCTCGAAGACCTTGGTCATCATTCTCTGATAAGTCGCCCCGGTGTTTTTGAGGCCAAATGGCATCACATTTTAGCAATAATTCACATTGTCCGTGGTAAAGGCTGTCTTCTCCTGGTCATCGGGATGCATGGCAATCTGGTTGTATCCCGAGTACGCGTCCATAAACGATAAAAGTTGAAAACCAGAAGACTGGTCAACCAACTGGTCGATGTTGGGCATGGGGAATGCATCCTTTGGACATACCTTGTTTATGTCTTTGTAATCCGTACATAAGCACCATTTGCCGTTCGGCTTTTTAACCATGACCACGTTGGACAACCACGTCGTATATTGCACCTCCTTGATGAATCCATTCGCGATCAATTCCTTGACATGTGCTTCCAGGGCTTTACCTCGGTCCGAACCTTGCTTCCTCTTCTTTTGGGCAACCGAGGTTGAACCAGGGTGGATCGCCAACTTGTGGCAACAAAACTCGGGGTCTATCCCCGGAATTTCAAATGGCGTCCATGCAAACACATCTTTGTTTTTCCGCCAAAACCTTTCCAACTTCGCTCGAATCTCGGGATCCCACATCTTTCCGACTTTGGTAGTTTGTTCTGGCTCAGCTCCCAAGACAAAATCTTCCACTTCTTCATTTGGTTCGGCCCTTTGCATTTTGTCTTCTTCCCTCAGGTCTAACTTGACTACGTGAATGGATTTGTTATCTATCTTCCCTTCGCATTCCTTGGAGCGCCCCATCTTCGAGGTTTTACTCTCCTTGACTGCTTCAAAGTAACATTGCCGAGAATCTCTTTGATCGCCCTTGATGGTAACAATTTGATTCTTCCTGTCTATGAATTTCAACTTCTGGTGATTGGAAGATACCAGCATGTTCCAGTCATGGATGGTTGGCCGTTCGAGGATAATGTTATATAGAGACGGAAAATCGGCCACAACGAAACGAACCACTTCCGACTTGAATGCTTCTTTCGTCCCCAACGTTAATTTGAGGTCGACATATCCCTTTGGATGGGTGTCCTCTCCATTGAAACCTGTTAAGGTGGTCTTACATGGTTTCAAGTCCTTCGAATCAAACCGCATGCGTTTGAACGCATCCCAGAGAATTATGTCCACCGCGCTTCCATTATCCATAAAAATCTTCTTGACTTGGCAATTTTCAACTATCCCAGTTATGACGAGTCCGTCATGATGCCCCGGTATTACATCATCTAACTCTTCTTCAGTAAATCTGAGTATTGGTATGCCTGGTTTTGCGGATTCTTTCTTAAACCTCGGACGGTCAGTTACCGAGAGGACCTCCTTCAAGTACCCGACTCACGGAATCTCCTCCTCTGCCAAAGCCTCCAACAATCCCATTGCAGTCATATTTTGAATCAGGAAACTCATCATCAATTCCTCGTCCCACCTTTTTCTGCTCTCGCCTCTTGTTCTCAGCGGGCGGGCTTCTACTTCGGTCTCCTTGGCGCTTGTTATGCCGCCCTTGCGTTTGGATTACATACCGGTGGAGTTTCCCTTCTCGAATGAATTTCTCGATAGCGTCTCTCAGGTCCCAACAGACGTCCGTCGTGTGCCCTTGTTGATCATGGAATTCACAGTATCGAGATTTATCCAGGGTGGCCTCGTTCCGCAGCGGATGTAGTCGCTCTACTTTTTTCATCTCGGTCATGGAGACTTCCTTCCAGACTTGGGCTTGAGACACCTTCAATGGGGCATATCGGTCATACCTTCCTTCTGCTCTTCCTCTGCGAGTCTTGTTATCCCTTCCACGTCCTCAAGAGTCTTGTCTGTTCTGTCCGAACTGCTCCTTACTTCGGGAAGGTGGACTCCTTGCTCTGTCCCGTGGTGCATGGCTCATAATATCCATCTGCTCTAGCTCTATATACGTCTTGGATCGGTCTTAGAATTTCGCCAGTGTTTTAGGACGACGCTTCACGACCGACTTCTTCAAGCACAAGGGTTTGTCCAGGCCTGATATGACGCTGTGCAAATGTACGTCCTCCTTTAACCCCCGAGACTTGTAAAGCCGTGTCTTTAAAGCGTTCCAAATACTTCTACAAAGTTTCCCTGGGTGATTGCTTCACCTGATCTAACTGGAACTCATTTTTTGGTTGCTTCCTGCTTGTGATGAAGTTAAGCAAGAATTTCTTCTCCAAATCCTTCAAGTCCGGGATCGAATTTTCTGGCAAGGTATTGAACCAGATTTGAGCAGCTCCACGCAGCGTTCCCGCGAATAACCAGGGTACCACGGGCCCAGTACAGCCCTTCACCATGATCTCCATTTTGAAATTGCCCACGTGCACCTGTGGATCCTAGCTTCCATCATACTTCAGGAAATCTTTTGTGTCTAGGCCTTTTGGATAAGCTGCGGCCATTATTTTGTCCGTAAAAGGAGTCATGACTCTCTCTTCATCATCAGAGCTTGATTCCGGTGATGGCGATGCATAATCTTTTTTAGAAAGGTTTGGGTCCTTGACCGGTTCTTTTTCTTTTCTCGACGTCCCGAACGACGTCGGATCTCGTTCGGCGTTGTCCGTGCCACCGTGAGTGGCCATTACCTGATCTTGTCTTTTCTTGCTTCTCAGTTCCCGTGCATCATTCCTCACCTCGAGCGTAGTGTCTTCCCCGTGGTCTGTCTGTGATGTCCGGGCATTTCGGGATACCGAAACATCATTTTGGTTTGGGTCCGTAATGGCTTTCCCTGTTTCACGATCCCGATTCCTAGTTCGCTTGACATGGCATTCGAATAGCCTTCTCCATTCTTCATTACGACGATCCATCTCTTCCCTCATAAGTCGGACATCTTCCTCCCTTTGGAGACGGTTACGGGTTTCCATCTCGTTCATCCAATCCATCACGGAGCCAAGAGTAGTTCGTAAAATGCGAATGTCGGGATCAACCACTTGATCGTTTGGAGGAGCTTGGGATCCAATTTGCTGAACAATGACATTATCCGAGGGAGGGGAATTTGCCGTGTCCGACATTTCAACTTCGATTTCTACAATGACGTGTTCTGCGTTTGGGTCCATAGGACCCTCCTGTCGAGTCGTCTGCTCATTAGGCTGTTGTTCTGGCTGTTCCTCTGGCAATTGGCCTTGCCGAGTTGTCATACTGCGTCCTCTGGTGTTCGCCATTTGCAATGGTAAGCTCGTAGCTTTGTGGTTTGGGATTCGAAGTTTACTCGATCCCCACGGTCGGCGCCAATGTTCCGATATGGAACACAAATGTCCAACCCCTTGGGGCTGGTTAATGGTCAGTATTGGATCTGATGGGTTTAAAGGTTTTACCCAAGACGCTTATCCACTGCTATCTATTGAGGAGATAACAATGAACAAGATGATCACCGTGCAACACGAAGACGGAATGCCGTCTGAGGAGTGGGGTGTGTGCACAGTGGGACAGTATGTAAACAGTGGGAGAATGAATGTGTGTACCGTTCACCTGGGTATGCCCCTATTTATAGTGAAGCTGGGTTGGTCCGACTTTCTTGATAACCCGTTCCCATTATAGCACATTTTGTGCCCCACTCCGTGCACTACTGTGGTAGTGGGTGTGGTCGTGGGATAACTGGTCTTCACTTGGGCTTGACCTGGTCTGGCCTATTTTCGAGGTCCACAACATTGAGTATATATATCCTTCCTCTTTGGCTTTGTCGTTATTCTAGTGGTCTTGAGTTCATTTGAAAGCTCTTTGGATAAAGAGTATTAAATAATAGTCACTTAGACAATATTTAATGCTTATTCATCAATTTTACTGTGTAATTAAATATTAAATATGACTCATAGTATTATTAACTCATTTAAAATCTCATTTAATATTGGTAAAGCTGAAAGTTTTCTTCAATTTAAGTTAATGAGTTAACTATCATTTCTTATCATTTTTTAGTTTCACTAAATTAGTTGGAGTTATTTATATCACACTACAAAAAAAAAAAAAATTTTTTTGCGGTGGAATTTTTCCCTCGCAAAACAAATTTCCGTCGAAAACTTTTGCGGCGGAAAAAATTTCGTCACAAAAATCGCCCACGCAAACCAATTTTCCGTCGCAAAATTTGGATTTAACGGCGGAACACTTTTCCCTCGCAAATCTTGAAATTTGCGAGGAAAACTCAATCCCTCACAAATTTTGCGAGGAACAAGATCCTCGCAAAATGAAGTTCCCTCGCAAATTTTGAAAATTTTGCGAGGGATCAAATCCCTCGCAAATTTGCCCTTTTTCTGAATCTAAAATTGAAGATCAAACCTAATTGCCAAAAAAGCGGGGCTTTATCAGAGGGACCTAAGTGAAAAGAAAAAAGTTCTGAAGTAGGGACCAAACTGAAACTTTTAAAACTTGAGTTCAAACTTTCATTTTCAAATTTGATTTAGTCTTTTCAAGAATCTACAATCAAAATAATTAATCCAACATCAAATATTCTCATAAAAATCAATGATTAAGAGTAATTACAATTTTTTTGACAATTTTACGCTTTTTAGTTGTAATTTAATGTTTTACACTTTCAACCACATCATTTGAAAAAAATGTTGATTAATTCATTAAATTTGTTTGAAAATGAAACAATAAATTATATCTTGAAAGGTAAAAAAATAAAAATTGCATCAAACTTTAAGTAAAAGAAATCTTGAAAAGTATCATTAATACTCAATGGATAACTTAAAATAAGGGTCACGCTTTCCTTCTAAAAAGTGCCTCATAATAGAGATTAGAAAGTGTATATTGCATTTAGGTAGGTGGAAAATATAGAGTAGCATTTGACTTTGTTTAATATTCAAATCATTTCAATCTAAATAAATAAATATTTGCACTTGAGATGGGATAAATCGCAAGACACATTATTTATTAATTTTGATTTCGTATAATTAAATATCAAGAAGTTAGAATCATGTTAGAACATTTGTTGGTTCATAATTTTGTAGGAATATTTAAGAAAGTATTTGATGTGGATTATTTAATTTTTGCAAGATTTTTTCTCATAATCAAACTATTTAAACTAATTAAAACTTATTGATAGTTCAATTGTGACAAATACTAATTCCTAAACGGATATTAATGCTAATTTGATTAGTGGAATTAAAACTTATTGATAGTTGAATTGTGACCAAATACAAGTAAGTAGTGTCTTCAATCATAAATATAGGATCTAATTGAAGAATTGATATTGATCTTATATATATTATTATCTCCGATTTTAAATATAAGATAAAGTTTACGGTATGATTTATACTAAAAGCTTTGTCTTATCTTTGAAATCGGAGGGAGTACTTTTTTTCATGTTGGTCAATTTTTTTCTTTATCCTTATTGATACACAATCAATTGTTATCGAGGTATGAGAGGGAATAAGAAATAAAGAAAGATGTATGAGTGTTTTAGGGAAAAAAATATAGTATCATGTTAACTAATTTAACTAAAATTTTGTAATATAATCAAATTAAATAAATGGGTTTAATAGAAAAAACAGAAACGAGTAATAAAAAAGGAAGAGTGGTTGGTAAGATCAAAATGGATAGAGTGCATTGGAAAAGGTAACGTGGCGGGCTCCAAATACTTATGTCACGGTGTGAGGAGTTAGGCTCACATACATGTTAAAGGTAACTAAACCATGGGCCAAAATGATAGAACTGCTAATAAGTACAATTTGTGCCAAACTTCTAACCAAATGCCTTCGCCGATTAATCAAGAAAAGGTTTCAAATAATCTTTTCTTCTTTTAAATTTCACAAGTGTGTGCTAACTTAACGGTTCAAATAATCCTCATTTCCAACCTTTGCCTTTTGCATTTATCGGTAAAACTTCATCGTCCTCAATCACGTTTTTACGTCCATCGGCAAAAGATAGCAACATATATAATTCATGTATAAGCGACATTTGTCTATAAATTCAAACCTTTTACCATTTAACCCTAAGCGACATTTATATATAATTCATGACAACATCGCAAGTTGAGATAACTATAAATTAGAGATAAGATTACAATGGTCATATAGTTCATGATTTCAATGGCTTTTATTCTACCATTTAGTAGCAATAATTATTCGCTTATTTAAACATTTTTTATCATGTCATTTATAATTTTTTGATATATTTCTTATGAAGGTTTTTATTAATTTACATTTTTAAAAATATGTCATATGTTCTGTTATATTTATTTGATTAAATGGTAAAAAGGAAGATATATAGAAATAATATATATATTAATTATAAGACAAATGTTTATCAATATATTTCAAAATACTATTCTTTAGAAGAAAATTGTCTTGATTTTAATCAATATGCTACTTAGTCGAATAGAGCGAAAATGAGTGAGAGACTTGAATTTTTTTTTTTTAATTGCCTTGGGTTTACTTTGGAGAGATATTTAACAATATATATATATATATATTAATATACTATTTTGCGAGGAATATAGTTTCCGTCGCAAAATGTACGATTTTTTGCGAGGAAATGAAATTCCCTCGCAAAATGCAAAATTTTGCGAGGGACCAAATTTTCCCTCGCAAAATGTGGCATTTTGCGAGGAAATTATATTCCTCGCAAATTTGTGAACATTTTGCGAGGGAATCATCGTTCCCTCGTAAAGTTTGTGGACATTGCAAAAAATTGGGGGAAATATCCCGCCCAATTTTTTTCGCAATTTTGCGAGGACCAAATTTTCCCTCACAAAATCTGCCGATTTTGCGAGGAAGAGACCCCAATTTTTTTTCACAATTTTGCGAGGGACCACATGTTCCCTCGCAAATTCCCATTTGCGAGGAACACTTGTTCCCTCGCAAAATTGCGAAAAAAAATTGGGGAAAATTTCCCCCCATTTTTCGCAATGTCCACAAAATTTGCGAGGGAACAATGATTCCCTCGCAAAATGTCTACAATTTTGCGAGGAATAGTTTATCCCTCGCAAAATTTTGGCCATTTTGCGAGGAATATTGCGTCCTCGCAAAATTTTGTACAATTTGCGAGGGAATCTTAATTCCCTCGCAAAAATCACATTTTTGCAAGGGAAAACAATTTCCCTCGCAAATTGCCCAAAATTTGCGACGGAATTTTTTCCCTCGCAAATTCCGTCGCAAATATGATATTTTCTTGTAGTGTCATGTAATGGAGAGAATAAGTGATTTGATTGTGATTGACTATCTATAACATCAAAATATGTGGCTTGGGGGTACCATTTTCTTTTCCTTCTTTGCGCTTTGACCATTAGTCATTACACTTTGCTTTCATATGCTTAAAATGCAGCATCATCAAGAAAGATGAGAAGAAGAGCTCATTGAAATATGATGCATCTCTATTATCCTCTTCTTGATTAATTCTCTGAATTATTTTCTGAAAGTGTTCTCTATGAGACTCATGTGCATTTTATTTTCCTTTTTTAAGATGTTTTTGGATATAAGTTCATAAAAACTTGAAATTGTATTGTGATTACTTATTACACATAAAATTCTCAGGCTTCATACTTGGGGAGAGGGTGTAGGATTCAATTTTTGAATTTTATATATCCCGGTGTCTCACTATCTTATTTTAATGATATTTTTGAAATTCTACGTAGCAAATTAAGGCAATACATTCACTTGGGATGGTATAATCAATGTTTAATTAAAAGTGATCAGTGCTCCGTTATCTTACTTCTCTTTTTTTTTTTTTTTTGCCATGTCCTGTGATCTCTCTTTCATTTCCTTCCTTTCTTATAGCTATTAATTAGACAAGGTAACCCGTTAAGCTAGAAGTTCCTTTGAAAAACATTTAGTCATATCATGTTATGAAGCAAAGTTTTCAGACTCACGAGTTTAAGTAAACTTATGACAACAATGTGAACTCAGATTATGAACTGAATTGTAAATTTGTTAGAGTTTACTTTTATTCATAAATAGGTTTAAAAGTACAAAAAAAAATAAAAATGACAATAATTTAACTTAAATATATTTTAAATATAAATAATTGAAATT
Source organism: Acacia acuminata (assembly GCA_019022655.1). NCBI lineage: Eukaryota > Viridiplantae > Streptophyta > Magnoliopsida > Fabales > Fabaceae > Acacia > Acacia acuminata. Next base: position 52,404 of record JAFJYI010000523.1, on the reverse strand, counting down.
GAATCTATGAAACTTTATAATTTATTATATCTAAAAATGAAATTTCTACGAAGTTCATATACATAGTCATTAAATATGATCAAAACTAACAAACCACCATGAGTTTACAAGTAGGTTGACACAATTTTATAAGGTAAAAACATATAAATGGTAAACTAAGTATGTAAACTGCCAAATTTAACTAAGTTTATGACTAGTATGAGTTTAAGTACAAACGGACTCGATTTTTGTAGGCTAGAAACATATAGCCGATAAACTCGTAGAGTCAATTAGCAAGTTTGACAACAATGTATAAAGTAAAGCACCATTAATATAATCATTCACAAAAAATCCAAAAAAAAAAAAAAAAAAAATCTTTTGATGAATGCGCATATCAAAATATAGCATAAATATATATAACTTTGACTGAGTATTGTTGTTCCTCCTTTTCAGAAAATATGAATTATCAAGGCCTTATATATGTTTCAATTTTTTTATGGAATAGAATATGGCCAAGAAATCTTTATGGAATATGATGCCTTCTTCTCATCAATAGCACATGTTTAACATTATTAATCCAAAGCAATCATCAAGATCTCAAAAGAGGCTCAGGCCAATCCTACGATCAAAGTTTATAAATTTCTTAGAGAAAATCCTCAACATATAAACACAAATTCTTTTTTTTCCCCCTAAAAAAAGTTTAGATAAGTTGAGTCTCAAGGACTCACTAGGGATAATGTATAACTGGACTCAAAAAACAATTATAAAGGTACTTACAGATCTCTCATCCAACAATATTTGTATATTTGTAGGATTTGAATCAACAATCTTATAATTAATTATAAGTCAATCATTTTACCAACTGATACTATACTTTTGTTGGTTACACACACAAATTCTAGTAAAATGGTTAGAAACCAACAAGGTGGAAAATCCTAAATTACTTTATCAAAGTGGGCCTTCTAATTTCGGCCCAATAAGTGTAAACCTAAATGCTGGGCCAAGAAAGTTCATGACTTTCCTTATAGGAACTCACTCACATTTTGTTACTTGTTTGAGTATTGATTTGTGTGGATAAGATGGATATATTTAGTATTTGTCAATGTCTTAACTATAATTGCATCTAATAGGAGGGTACATATTTAGCATAAAAAAACATTTGTAAAAGTGATTTTTTTTTCAATTGGTTTTTATAAATTGAAATTGGAGTAAAAATTAATTAATATAATGCGATTGATGTTTATAGGAATTTTATAATAAAAATAATCAGTTTGATATAAATTTGTTTGGATGTATAATATATTAAAAAACCAGTTTTAAAAGCTTCAAATGTAATAAAATTCGAAAGCTAAAATTCAAAATAAGATACTTCAATTTTAATGTGGAGTTTAGGTAAAAAGTCATTTTCCCTCAAAATTATGTCAAACCTATATTTTTACATTTTTAGCTCCGACTAACTTTTAATGGTTGCCAAGACCTTCTAGCTCAATTGGCACCAATAGAATAGGGTTGGTGTGTGAGAAGAATGCATGAGTCTCTTCTCTTGTTTTTTTTTTTTTTTTTTTTTTTTTTTTTTTTTTTTTCGGGGGGGGGGGGAATTGACTACCATTCTCTACTCTTACTGTTTTCTTTCCGTCATCTTTCCCTCCACTACTCATCTCGGTTTTTAAATTGAAATTTGAATAGTTCAAATTTAACATTTTATAAAAATATCCATAAAGCATCAAATTATTAATAAAATTAATTAATTAAGAAACTAATAAATTTTGATCATAATAATATAAACTGCAATAAAAAAATGCTTAAAAGAATATTTTTATAAAGCATTAAATTTATATCACTAGATATCAATCTAAAGGCTGAGATAAGTAGTGGAAGAAAAGATGATGGAAATAATAGGGGATGATAGCCAATCTCATCGGAGGATGGGTTAATGGTCCATATCAATTTGGGGGTTCCAAGAAATGCCAAACAAGCTCTGTCTCACACACTGTTACATTGTTTTTATTTACATCAATTTAATTCTATATCATTTTTTAAAAAATTAATAAAAATTGAAAAGCATGCTCTAAATTCAATCTCACTCTTTTATTTTCAATTCCATTTTCCGTAAAGCTATGTGTATGATTAAATTTAAAATATCACTGTATTATGAAGAAGCCTAATAAGTTGTCACATAGCAATTAACTTTAACAAAATATTAATGACTTTTTTCATCAAATTTTTTAAGGGATTTTTTTTTTTAAAAAAAAATTTCTTAAATTGTTTTCAATGTTTTTCTTTATTCACTTTTTCACGTGTTTTTTTTTTTTTTTTTTTTTTTTTTTTTTAAATCTATCTCGTGTAAAGCACTCTAAAAGGCGCCTCCAATATATTTACTCCATCATTTCGTGATCTTTTCTTTTCCTTGAGGTCGGATATATGAGGGACCTCAACATTTTTTTTTTTTTTTTGCATTTTTATTAATTTAGATAAAATTATCATACGAGTATTATTTAATTTTTGTTGGTAAAATATTTAATTTTGAAGTGATGTAATTTGGACTTTTGTCTTATACTCTAATGAGTTTTGAGTTTTGAGTAAATTGGCGTCTTACTTCATTAGATAAAAAATAATAATTAAATAATATAAATTATAGTGAAATATAAAAGTATTATGCTAAAATATCTTTAAATACTTTTTTATCGACTTAATTACTATCTTAAATGTTTTCTAAAGGCAGCTACTACTGATTTCTTGTTAACCCCTCCGTCAAAAATTTTCCCAAAATATAGAAACACAGAAAAAAGTCTGATTGAATAAAAATTCATTAGCAATTTTATTATAATATAGGGAAAATGAGAAAATTTAACAACAAATTTATATATAAGGGGCATCTAGCACCATAAAGTTTCTAAAGGTGCAAAAAAATACATAAAGGTTTAAAAGTGGGGCATTTTGGGCAACTCCGTTAACTTCTCTTAAACTCCGTTCGTTCGTTGACTTGTGGGTCCCAGAAGCTGTCCACATGTCAGTTAATTAATTCATTGTTTGACCTGTTGAAAAAGCTCACCATGGATCTCCATCGGCTGCCATGATCGAGATACGCAACTCCAACCTTCTCCTCCATTAAAGAGCCTCCGATTGGTGGGTGGCAGTGAAGAGTCCATTGAAGAAGCATGTCACATCCAATATCTGACAGAGTTAAAGGAGGAGGCATTTATAAGGAGAGTCGATAATTTCGGTGCTAGATAAACAGATCATAACCATTTACTTCATTGGGTTCCTCGTTTTATCATATGGTCTGGATTCTTAATTAATTAGACAACACTTTCAGAAATGGACACCAATCTGAAGGGTCCTCTTTCGAAAATGCTAATCACTTTTTGAAACGCATCGCCACTTTTCATAAACACTTTTGAAATTTGTAAACTCGTAATGCCAAATTAAAAGGAGAACGAACAACAACCTTTAGAAATAAAGAATGTCTCAATTCATATAATTCATAATTCATAATAAACATTCCATAGAAAAGAAGAAGAAGAAGAATCAAATGAATGAATGATTTAAATCTTAAAAGGAAAGTGACACTAAATTGAAAGAACGTGAACAACTAAACCCTAATATAATCATCTTTACATCACCAGAGTCACAAACTAAATTTCATTTTCTGGAAACACGATGTGCACAACAAATGGCTTCAATAAGGGCCAAACAGTTGGGGTTTGCAAACATGGAAATTGTGGATTGTGAAGGGTATAGTGGAGGAATTTGGTGTCTGTGGGACGATTGTATTGGGGAAATTTCGTTGGTGGAGCGCAACCATCAATTTATTCACTGTGGTTTATGCTAGCCCCAATTCTCTTACCCGGCAGAATTTATGGGACAATCTTCATCGTTTATCAGTAACTATGCAGGGAGCATGGCTGGTAGGGGGTGATTTAAATGGAACATTGCTTCACTGTGAAAGGCGCTCAACCGCCACCTTTCGGAGGTCCTATGATCGAGATTTGGTTCGGTGGGTAGATTCGAATGCCATGATTGATACAAGATTCACTGGTCCAGAGTTAACTTGGAAGCGTGGCACTTCCGAGGCGCGCCTTGATCACATGCTCACAAATGAGGAGTGGGTCTCGTTATTTCCTAATGCAACGGTATCTCATTTGCCTTTCTTTAAATCTGACCACGAGGCCCCTTCTAATCCGACTGAATCCTGAAACAGGTTCAAGTAAGCCTAATCGTCCTTTCAGGCTTATTGCGGCATGGGTTCTCCACGATAATTTTGATGAGTTTGTGAGGCAATCTTGGCTTCATGATGCCACTTGGACACAAATATTACTCAATTTACCGATGCTTGCTCTACTTGGAACAAGGAAATTTTTAAACATACTGAGGCAAGGAAGAAACGCCTCCTTAGAAGACTTGATGGGATCAATCGGGTGGTTGCTCGAATTGGGCTGGTGCCTAAATATGCAAATTTACAAATTTCTCTGTGGAAGGAGCTGGAGGATGTACTATTGCAAGAGTCTTATCTGGGCACAAAAAGCTAGAGCGAGTGGTCAGTTTATGGGGATCACAACACTCGATTCTTTCATGCACATGCTAATCGCTGAAGAAAAGCCAAGAGAATTGAGTCTATAAAGGATGAGGAGGGCACATGGATATATTATATCAACGAAATTAAAAATTTGGCTACATCTTTCTTCTCCCAATTGCTATCAGAGGATGATTAGATCAGGCCAGTTATTGAGTGCCCGATGTCTTATCCCCACATCGACGAAGATTTATTACATTGGTGCAGCAAAGATGTTTCCGATAATGATGTTAAAGAAGCAATCTTTAGTATGGGAGCTCTCAAATCCACGGGACCTGATGGGTTTAACGCCCTTTTCTATCAGAATCAATGGAGTATGGTATGTACGTTAGTTGTGAATTATGTGAAATTCCTCTTTGTGAATCCACAGGCTATCAGAGAAAGCAATAGCACTTTAATGGTTCTCATCCCAAAGAAAGACCATCAGGAAGTAATAGGGGACCACCTGAGGCCGATCAGCTTATGCAATGTCATTTATAAAGCAGTCACAAAGATCATCGTCTGCCGGTTAAAGCATATCCTACCGCTGGTGATAGCCCCAAACCAGTGTAGCTTTGTCCCGGGGAGGCACAGTAGTGACAACATTATTGTAGCTCAGGAGGTAATCCACTCCATGCGCAATATGAAGAAGAAGAAGGGGTTCATGGCTATTAAAATTGATCTGGAAAAAGCATATGATCGGGTCAACTAGCAATTTCTGTTGAGCTGCCTGCAAGAGCTACAGATTCCACGTTCGGTCCTTGAGGTTATTGCTCAATGTGTGTCTACTCCTAGTATGCAACTTCTTTGGAATGGGGATAAAGTGGAGGATTTTCAACTATCTCGGGGAGTGCGCCAAGGAGATCCATTATCGCCTTACCTTTTTGTCATATGCATGGAAAAACTGGCTCACATTATCCAAGCCGCTATCCATGAAGGGGATTGGGAACCAATCCGGCTCACCAGGACTGGGCCTCCCATCTCTCACTTATTTTTTGCAAATGACATTATCTTATTTGCGGAAGCGTCAATGGATCAAGTTCATACGATAAATAGATGTATTAAGACCTTTTGTGACAGCTCCGGACTAAAGATAAATCACCAGAAAACAAGAGTTTATTTCTCCAAGAATGTCAACCCCATCCGAAGAAGTGAGCTCTGTGTTTCTCTGGGGTTTTCCATCACAAGTGACTTGGGGAAATACCTGGGTGTCCCCCTACATCACAATAGAGTAGCCAAAGAGTCCTATCAGTACGTGGTGGATAAGGTGAAAACAAGACTTTCAACGTGGAAGGCAAAGTCTTTTTCTTCAGCAGGGCGCTCTACTCTCATTTCATCGGTGACCACGGCCATTCCAGGGTATGTAATGCAAACATCAGCATTACCTATGAGCACCTGTGAGACTTTGGATAAATGTAATCAGAGATTCTTATGGGGTTCCTCAGAGGATCATCAGAAAATCCCTTTAGTTGCTTAGGATGCCATTTCTAAGCCGAAGGTTAGAGGAGGCTTGGGTCTCCGACATGCCAAACTTCATAATCATGCTTTTCACATGAAAATTGGATGGGTCTCGCAACTAGACGGAATGATCTGTGGGTCAAAGTGATTCAGACTAAATATAATTGTGGGACCGATCTACTACCAAAAATTGATATGCAAAAACCGGGTTCGAACTTATGGAGTGGAATTAAACGAACATGGTGTAATGTACAGAATGGTGCTGAGACCTTGCCATCGGGACACATTCGCTGGAAATGGACAAAAAATGGCAATTTCTCAATTCGGTCAGCTTATGACTCTTTAAACGAGGATGTTGCGCACCCGGATCCTATATGGAGAAAAATCTGGAAGTCAAAGGTGCCAGAACGATGTAAATTCTTCGCATGGCTTGTTTTACATAAGCGCTTGCTTACTAATAACTCAAGGTTTAAAAGAGGACTGTGTAGTGATGCCAAATGCCCTGCGTGTGTAGCAGACCTGGAGTCTATTCTTCATGTCCTTAGAGACTGCCCTGAGACTCTCGCTCTCTGGAAAAATCTTGTCCCCTACCGTCTATGGTCAAAGTTTAGCTCCTTGAATGTTGACCACTGGTTCCGCTGGAATATTTTATACAGTGGAAGGAGCTCTCGGCCCAAGACATGGCAGCAGCAATTTATTCTCATATGTTGGTGGTTATGGAGGAGGCGAAACACCCTTGTGTTTGAAAGGAACAGAATCTCGAACGCAACTTTGCAAGCCAGCGTTAATGCCACTGTCAGTAGTTTGCATGATGCTCACTCTTGGATTGGAACGCGGATGGCTAGCCACTCCCCTATAGATGACCACGGCTACAAGTGGAAGCCACCTCCTGCGAGATGGATCAAGATAAACTCAGATGGGGCATTTTCTTACTTGGATTCCAGTTTATCTAGTGGTGGAGTCCTTAGAGATGAACATAGCTAATTCCTCAAAGATTTTATGTTCAGGGGTATGGATGGTGATTGTCTTTCAGCTGAGATATGGGGATGCTTACATGGATTGAAGCTGGCATGGCAGCTGGGTTATCGCAAGGTGGTACTGGAATCTAACTCTGCCGAAGCCGTGGAGTTGTTGAAAAATGAAGTTAACGAAGCTCATGCAGACCGGGACCTCATCGCAGAAACTCGTCGCATGCTTGAACGGGATTGGCTTTTTGAGATCTGCCACGTTAGTCGCTGGGCAAACATCGTAGCTGATCACCTGGCTAAATCTGGATTATCAGCGATGCCTGGTGTGCACATCTTGCCAGTTGCAGATTCGGACCTCACAAGATTGCTTAACAAGGATATGAGTTAGTCTAATGTTTGGTTGCCCTGTGTATAAAAAAAAAAGAGTCACAACCATGATCACTATAAGAATCTTGGATTCTTTTCTCTTTCTCGCTTTCGAACTCGATTTATGCTTTTCTTCGTCACAATCCCAAACCATAACCATTCGCGTGAAGATTATCGAAGCAGCTCTCCATCTTAGGAATCGAAAAACTATCGTCTTTTTTCTCTGTTTTTTGTTCGACGAATATATCTACCTTTTTTTCCCTTATGATAATTGCTGTATTTTCCTTTTTCCATTATCACTCGCCACATCAGCTTTACTCTTATGCCACCTCACCATATTGATGTCAAACTGTTTTCTCTCTCTAACTTTAATTTGCTCAACGTTAATGGAGTTAAGGAAATTGTCCAAAATGCCCCACTTTTAAACCTATGTACTTTTTTGCATCTTCAAAAATTTTATGACTCAGACGCCGCATGCATATAACTTTATTGTTAAATCTGCTCCTTTTCCCTATAATATATAGCACTCAAATATTTTTTAATATAGTTCTATTGCACTTCACTTCAACATCAAAATATTTTGCCACTTTCCCGTGTAGTAATTTCTGGTGACTCAAGGTTACCACCCATTGATAACTTGGGCCAAGTTAGTTCATTAATAGAAAGCATATTGAGCTTCCCTCGTCTGGCAGGAACAGCATTACCGATGTCTTTCCTTTTTCCACGTCTTGTTCTCAGCTCTCCATGATCAAAATTTTGATCCACCGGGGAAACCACTTTGGAATAAAGTTCACCTATGAAAACCTCTTGCAAGGGATTATGAGCCTTTGCCAAAAATGTATCAAAGCATCTGATGTAGTTGATCGATGCAAGTTTAACTTGAGCTGCCTCTTTCATGGCCTCAGTTTCCACTTGAATAAATGCATGGGGACTTTCACGAATGCAATATTGAATAAATGAGTGTGAAATTCATGACAGGTCCAACCACAAGTATTGAAAAGACGAACTCCAGCTCGTTCAGTCCTGGAGTCAAGAGCTGTGAGGAAATTCTGCACATTCCGCGATTAATATTTAATCACATTCATAATCTAACATATGAAATCTCGTGCAATCCAAAACTTGGCAGTGTTGCCATATCGCCGAGCACACAAACGCTCACCAACTCTTCCATCAGAACCTTGAAAGGGAGTTAGGGATCGGCCGCGAATCTCGATCTCCATCCATTTAGAAATAGTCCCAAGATCTCAACTCATCATCCCGAATTTCCACCAGGATAGTTTCGAATTATAATCCCGGCATCCTTTGAGTCATTCTTTATCTGAAATCTCCATCTTGGCAACTTGGAATCTCGACACCATGCATATCTAGGCATACATACAGTCTTAGTATCTCGGAGCAACACCAATCTTCATCCTGGCATCATCAGTCTCGGCACCTTCAGTCTCGACATCATCAGTCTTGGCACCTTCAGTCCCGACACCATCAGTCTCGACAACTTGGAATCTCGGCATCATCTGGAATTTCGACACCTCGACGAATATATGGACCCACGAAGGACCCAGCCATAAACTATAGCCTCAGATATATCTTGGCTTCAAATTAATATCCCGGATCGTGCAATAACCTGGTGATGCAGACGGAGTCGAAGCACAGGCAGAGCACGACCATCAGTGACAAGCACGAGCAGGATAGAATTTCTGACAGTAGGCAAATCCGAGCTCCAATAAATCATAGTCTCGACAGATTACTATCTCAGTTTTTACTATGTCGGTATTCACCACCAGCGTCATCTCGGCGTCAAAGGTAGTTAACCCATCTTTCTTTGAATGTTAGCATCATTCTTTGAACCTCGGCATCTTCATCTCGGCATCTCAGGCCAATTCATAATCTCGACAGTTCAAGACCACCTCAGACGTTCATCTCGACATACACCACATTTAAGGTATAAGAATAGTACGAAACAGAATTTGAAGTCGTCAAGAACAATAATTACCATCTGCCGAGGCCCTTGCTTCCACCCAGGATGTAGCTCGGTCAAGCAGTGACGATTCCCTGGTATTTGGACCTCGGTTTAAATGGTAACAGAAGAAGCGTCGAACAGGAACCAAGACTACCGATATTGTGAATCTAAATCATAGTGAGCCTTTGATCACACCTTGTCGCAGATAGAGAAAGACAATCTGATCGCCTCCTCCTTCCAATATTATAGATCTTTGCTTTGCACCAAACAAAGGATTTTAAATGCCCCCCAATCAAGAGGCAAAATCCCAAAACACATTCAAACGGGGAAAGCCAAAAACATCCGTAACGAACATAAGAGGAGGCATACACAAGAATAACTCGATCTTGAAACAAGAACCTTTTAGAGAAAAAATCGCTTGAGAAGAAATTGATTCCAAAACCAACGAATGACCCGTTGGAGGAAATTAGAGGAAAACCAGTAAAAAATTCTCATACAAACTTGTCAAATAAAAGAATTGGTGGCGTCCTTCATGTTGGCCAGGAATGCATATCCACCTTCGTTGCACAAATTTTGGCTCAATGTTGAGTGGCGGGGATCGAAATTTACCGTTACCCACGGTCGGCACCAATGTTCTGTTCAAGAATGCTAGACTAACATATTTGATGTTGATTGAATCGGACTCAATCGGACTTGACCTAGGAACAATGCCTAAGGCCTATGTACCCTGTAGAGGGATCAAAGTCTACGTAGTTCGAGACATCAATAGGCGTTTAGCCAAAGGTATTAGTGTTTGTGTTTGTGCTCGATCTGTGACGGTGTGTATTGTAAATAGCCAGAGAAAGCGTAGAATCTAACTTGATAGGGCAAAACTTATAGCCTAAAAAAAACTCCGCAAGTGCACGGGCCTTATCAAGTAATAAAGTGATAAGAAATGTATCGTTTCCTCGAGGACTTAGTATCACAACTTTAGTTAAACATTAATTTCACAATTTCGTTTAAGTTGAGCAAAACAAATTGAATTTAATTAAGATAAAGGAAAAGAAAATTGAAAAAAAAAAAACTACTACACTAATGAACGAGCAACCTAGAGTCACTAATCCCTTATTTGATTCTTAGATTTTATCCCCACTAAATTAACTTTGACTTAACCTAATCAGCTAATCTAGAGTATTAATGTCTATAAATGCCTTCCGATCCATTTATATACCTATCTTAATTAATTATGTAATGCCTTACACAACTAAATAAGATGCGTTTTAAATCGGGCTCACCTAATTTGATTATGCGGAGCTTCTAGGTATATTCCTATCCTAGACGCAAATTAGATTAAAACCTAACTTTACGTTAAATTTAAACCTAATTCCACATTATTTATTCCCAAGGTCAATTTAGGATTCCCTCTTCCAAGTCCAACCCTAAATCCCCAAAACATGCTCAATGGTGGCCACTCACTAAGCAATAGCAATAAACACAGGATTAAATAAATTAAAATAAAATTAAGCAAAACCAATATGTGGGAATAATCTCTAAAACCTAAACAAGTTCATAGGTTCTCTAGGTTGCAAAACCAACTAGCCACACATGGCTTTATTCAAATCCATAACAAAAAGATGAAACTCAGGTTCAAAGAATAAAGAGAGAGAGAGAGGAAATAAAGATTCTCCGTCGCCTCCACAGTCCTTCCGTGGAGATGATGAAGAGAATTGAAACGCTCAGCCTCTACTCCTCTACTTCTTCGTTCCTTCTTGTTCTGTGTCTCCCCAATCCCCTCCTTTGCTTGCCTCTGCCTCCCTATTTATAATTTAGGTCTTGGGTCATTGATTCTCCTTTTCTTATTAAAAAGATATTTTATATCTTGTAATCAACGCCACCAGATCACGCAATTGATTTTGTTTCTACTTTTCTTGCGTGAGATCACCAAGTTTGGCTGATTGCATATCCTCTTCATTGCTTTGTCTACTTCATTCCAAATCAGCTAATATTTCCTGCACAATAAAAATAGGATATGATTAGATTTTATGTCGATTTATTCTTTGACCCTAAGTTTGATTCAATGATAGAAAAGTCAATAAAAGATAATTAAATAGGTATATAATTTCAATAATTTCAATTAATTCTCATAAAATATACACCTATTTAATCATAAAATATACACTTATCATCTACCTTAAGGCTTGACCTCTATATTTATAGAGTTTACCTTAGGTTGAATCGTTTAGGCCCTATGATTCGAGGCCCCGATATCCTAACTACCAGATATACATTTAGATATACCTAGATAGTAGATAAGATAGGATCCTCCTTCATTATAGATAGATCTTGATCTTAGAATATTCCCTGTTGGGCCTTACATTGAGTATAGGCCTTATGCAGGTCTGTAACAAATTTATTCTGCATTTCCTTTTGCATCTTTTTCATGTACACCATACATACCAAAGAATATCTATTTATATTTCCTCATGTCTTTAACATATATAAAATCTAATTGGGAAGTTGATATTAGTTCTTAATGTAAGATATATTTCATATATTTGTCAATCTTTTCTTAATTTATTCATGTTAATGCTCCTTCAACAATAATTAGATGAGAAAGAGATAGAATGAGTTAAGGAAGATAATTAGTAGAAAAAACATGCCATAGCCAACATGCTGTTGGTTGAGGCTATAAGAGGCATCGCCCCATAAAGAGGAGAATACAAGTTCGAATATAGAGAAATGCACTTGTTAGGAGAAGCAAAAACTTTTTGCGCTCTAAGTCTCAAAAGTGATTATACTCTTAATTTAATAAAAAAAAATAACTAATTTAACAAACATGTCCATAAAGATTTTTGAAGAACCTTAATTCTAAAGGTTTATTATTATGTTGCAGATTTGCTTTGTTAAAATATTTTTGGAAGAAACATTTTAGTTTATTATGTACTTGCAAGGTTTTGATGCCATTTAGGGATGTTATATAGAATAATGAATTCAGGTTTTTTTTTTTTTTTTTTTTTTTTTTTTTTTTTTTTTTTTTTTTTTTTTTTTTTTTTTTTTTTTTTTGCCAGAGATGAATATAGGTATTGAATAATTTATATTTCTTATTTTATTTGGTTCATTGTTTTTTTTCCCTTTCTTGTTAATATGGATATATAATAGGAGCATCATTTAAGTGCCGTTATATGAGGACAACTCTGCACACAAATTATTTTTCTATGCTTTTGTATGAAGTAACAATAACTCTCCTTGCTTCTCAGCAGATGAATACAAAAAAGTATACATCCAAATAAGGTTGTGAGCTGGTAATTTCAGGATGTGGAATGTTGGAATCAATGTTGGAGGCACTCGCTAAAAGTTTTCACATTGCTGTGAATTATCTATCTATGATTGTTCCAACACATCACTTCCAATGATTTATATGCCCCCATCATGAAAAAGTCTATTCATAGGAAGGTGTGAAAATGTAACTTGTGGGTCGAATTCAACTCTTCATCTTCAAAATCTCCAGTCTATTTATATTGTCACGAGATGGAAGCATTTCCGGAAGGAATCCTTGTGCCAAGTGTAAAGAGAAATTCATATTGTATACAGTGACACATACCTACGTACCTGTGATGGAAGTTCAAGAGTCAACTACTGTTTTCCAGAGTGCTCTCTCCCCACCACTCTTTCTACTCTCGAACTTGAGCCATTTTTATTCTTGGAGACATTGTTTTGTACAGGCTTTCGACACCTAACCTCTCTTCAAGAGCTAAGGATTAAGAATTGTCCAGAGTTAAAGAAAATATCTGGAGAAAAGCTGCCCGCTTGTTTAAGAAAGCTTCACATTTGGAATTGTCCTCTTCTTGATGAAGAAGGATACCGCAAGAAGGATGGAGAAATTTAGCACAAAATTTCTCACATTCCCTTCATCAATCCATTCTTACTATTGAATCCAGGTATTTGTCTAATTACATGTTAAGAACCGTCCTCTGCCTGAGTTGTCCTTTTAATGATTTTTATTGGATCTTGCAAAAGGTTTTTGCATTGCTGTGCATGATCATATTCCTATTTTCCTACGTTTCTTTTCACCTTACGTTCTTTACCTTTTTCAGTAAATTATAATTCGAGTATATATTTAAGTAAATTTCAATTTTATTGGCCACAAAAAAGAAATGATTAGCGTCTATTGATCGAATAAATAAACTTATTTCTATAGCTCTTCTATGTTTATAGATCACTGAATGGTAGGTTAAAAAATTGATTAGAGTCTGTTTTAAATAAAGAAACTTATTTCTATAAATCTTTTATGTTTATGTATCACGAAATGGTATTTCAAGAAGTTTTGTCTAACCATCTCGGTCTACCACATTGTTTTGTGGGACACTCATAGACTGGTTTCTCTTAAACAACAAAACTCTTCTATTTACCATTTCCCCCATTTTTATCTTCTTTGTTGGAGGTTTTTTATCCTCATTTTTTTTATTATGTGGTTCTTGGTTTTATATTTTGTTACGGACCGGCCCAAAAGCCACAAGTCCATAGCGTGGCCCAAGCGGAGCCAGGAGGCATGATCCATTAATCATAGGGGGAGATCCGGAAATCTCGGCTAGGAGGATCACCCCATATCGCAACGGCCATCCGAGATACTCGCCCCATTAATGGCGCGCGCATTAATGGCGTATTCCGAGATACTCGCCCCATTAATGGCACGCCCCATTAATGGCATATCTCGGATATTCGCCCCATTAATGGCGTATCCCATTATTGGCTTGCCCCGGATATCGCACCAGACACCTCTACAAATATAGAGGACAGGTAACAAGGTGCAGACATTCTAACCTAGACTATTTACATACAGTCTCACTGTGCACACACACCACCCCTTTGTCGCGTACGGTGATCCCACGCTCTCCTGATTATCTCCTCCATAGATATTCAGGCAGGGCCAAATCATCCAAGATCAATTCACCAGCCATTGGCTGGACATCTGTGTTCTACACCAGAACATTGGCGCCGACCGTGGGGACCTTAAATTTCTATCCCCGTGACCACTAATGGCAAACACCAGAAGCCACACGCAAAGCCAGCAATTAGGCTGACCACAGGATGAAAGCAATTTATCACAGAATCAACCTCAGGCCGGACCGAGTCAACCGCAAACTCATGATCAACCTTCATGAGAAAAGACCCCGGAGGGTCACGTTGTTGACACGACGAGCACATCTTCTTCAACCGACGAACCTTCGCATGGGGAGCCAAGAAGAGTCCAAGCCCCGAAAGCCCCGGCTCCGGACGCTCAGGTACTAGACACCGACGTCCATATTTTAAGGAGAACCCAAGAGTCGATGCTTCAGAGGTTCGAAAATAAGGAAAAACGAGATCACCTCCAACGGTGAGAGGATTTTCAGGCTTTGGAGTTGATGATCGAGGAGAAGCTCGAAAACATGTTCCAACGAGAAACTCAGAGAAGCTCTCGGAAGGGAAAGGAGGTTTTACGCCCGGACAACAGTAGTCCGCGTAGCAGCCCTGAGTCAAATCGACGGGTCCGCAATAGGAAAAAGGGGGAAGCGAGAAAGGAGCAAGAGCCCCAGCCCACCCCCACACGGAAGAAGGAGAGGCAATTGCGGATCCGGGATGCTGAAGACCGAGGTCGAGAAAATCGGCAAGACGGTTATAGAGGCCGAAGCCATGATAGCTATGAAGACCGATACCATGACGTGGATCACGACTCGGACGAGCTCCGAGAGGCAATCACGGCGCTTTGGACACGGGGTTCACCGCGGCAATATAAGATGAAATACTTGCCAGGCTCTGGTGGGACCCCATTCTCCCGAGCAACGGCCACGGCCCCTTATCCGAAGAATTTTGACCTAGGCGATCTGCCCAAGTACGATGGGACCCAGGATCCATGTCACCATCTGGAGATATTCGAAAAGCCGATGTGGGTCAGGTCAATGGAGGGACATGTCATCTTACGGCTCTTCTCGGCCACGTTAACCGGACCGGCCCACAAATGGTTGAGCTCATTACCCAATAATTCCATTCGGAACTTTGAAGACCTCGGGCGCAAATTTGAATTGCACTTTGCCACCAGCAAGAAACAACCAAAATCTCAGTTCACTTTGAGCAAAGTAAAACAAAAGAAAGGTGAGATGCTGCAGAAATACCTGGATTGGTTCGAGACACGGCAATGCGAAGTACGCTCATTATCGAATAGGTCCACGTACATTGCACGGTCAACGGATGCCTGGACCCAACAACGCGTGGCCGGACATCTCGTGCAAGAATCGGGTCTATTCATTAACGAATTCTATACCGAAGCAAAGAAGTACCTAGATGTCGAACAGATGGAAATTGCCAAAGCTGATGAACCAGAGAAGGCCAGGAACTCATCACTCGAAAGAAGGGATCCGACGGACAAGCAAAAGCCGGAACCCCGCAGATGCGGCAGAGAGAGCCGACCCCGACAAGAGAGGACGGATAATAAGGCAAAGTACGGCAACTACACCCCCCTAAATGTGCCGCGTTCACAGTTATGGAAGGAGGTAGCCCAGACCGAGATGAAAAGGGTTGCCAAGCCAAGGCCTGTCAGGAATTGGTCCAATACAGATCGGGGAAAATTTTGCACTTTCCACGACTGCTCCGGGCACACAACTGACGAGTGTTATGAACTCAGGGATGCTATTGAAAAGTTTGTCAGAGAAGGGAAACTTCGCCAATACGTCATCAAAACTCAAGGGAAAACTAGCAGGAGGAATGGTGGCCGCCGAAGCAGGAGTCCGGCTACGGACACTCGAGAACCATAGAAGAAACGGAAAACCGGCCCTGTCGACAGTTTCCCAGAGACCGATCTCCAATGCAATGGCATTAGCGGCGGTTTTGGGGGAGGTGGAGATACGATAAGCCAGCGCAAGAAATACCTGCGGGAGGTGCTGACAATAAAAGACATACCAAAGTTCAAAGGCGGCTCATCGAAACCAAAACCACCCCCATTATTCTTCACAGATGAGGAGCTCAAAGACGTTATGCCCGGCCATCAGGACGAACTGGTTATCACCGGAATCATTGTAAATTACCGAGTCAAATAGATCTTCATGGATGCAAGGAGTTCATCCGACATCATAAGCTGGGACGCATACCAGAGGATGCACCTCGATGTTGAAGACCTAAAGCCTTGCAAATCCACCCTTATCGGTTTCAATGGAGAGCGTTCCTTCCCAAAAGGATATGTAGACCTCAGATTGACGCTAGGGACCAAGGAGGCATTCAAGTCAGAACGTGTAAGGTTCGTAGTGGCCGACTTCCGCTCTCCATACAATATTATATTGGGCCGACCCACTATACACGATTGGGACATGCTAGCATCCACTAAGCACCAGAAAGTGAAAATGATCAACGATAAGAATCAAGTGGTCAAAGTGTCCGGAGACCAGAAAGTGTCACGGCAATGCTACTTCAAGACCCTCCGAGTCGAGGAGGAAGGACCATCATCCCCGCCGCGGCTCCCAACCAACGAAGTGATGGCCGGAGTCAGAAATGAAGGGCGGCCCCGACGGTCGGTTAATATGGTAGAGCTGGATCTCCGCGAACAAGAAAATCCACGCCCAGAGCCGGAAGGGGAGCTGGAGGAATTGACCCTGGGGACGGATCCCTCCAAGACAACTAAAGTCGACAGAGATATGAATGCAGACTTAAAAACGCGACTGATCAAGTTTTAAGACAAAATCAAGACGTCTTTGCCTGGACGTCAGCCGAAATACCCGGGATCGACACACACTTTTATTGCCACAAACTTGCCATTTGGCCGGGATCGAAGCCGGTAGCCCAGAAGAAGAGGAATATCTCAGACGACAGACAGAAAGCCCTTGAAAGTCACATCGAAGAACTCCTTGCCGCCGGATTCATCAGAGAGGTACAATATACAACTTGGCTCTCGAATGTGGTCATGGTGTTAAAACCAACGGGCAAATGGAGGGTGTGCACTGACTACACCAATCTGAATAAAGCGTGTCCAAAGGACTCCTACCCCATGCCTAATATTGATCAACTCGTTGATAACTCGGCCGGGTACCAGTTGCTTTCCTTCATGGACGCTTACTCCGGCTACAATCAGATTGCCATGCACCTAGAGGACCAAGAAAAGACCGCCTTCATGACCGACAAGGCTAACTATTGCTACAACGTCATGCCATTTGGGTTGAAGAACGCCGGAGCTACGTACCAGCGAATGATGAACAACATTTTTTAGGACCAAATTGGGTGAAATATGGAGGTGTATATAGACGACATGATCGTGAAGTCAAAACAACCAGAAGAGCATATCCGGGACCTAGAGCAAACGTTTGAAAAATTAAGATGACATTGAATCAGGTTGAACCCGGCCAAATGTGCTTTCGGAGTTCCTGCCGGGAAATTCCTAGGTTTTATACTGACCAATCGAGGGATTGAGGCTAACTCGGACAAATGCAAGGCCGTGCTAGACATGCAAGTCCCGAACTCCAAAAAGGAAGTTCAGCAATTAACAGGTTGCTTGGCTGCCCTGACAAGATTTTTACCCAGATCGGCCGAGAAGGCGTTACCTTTCTTTAAGTTATTAAAGAAAGAAACTTGTGGAGGGTGGAATTCGGATTGTGAAGCAGCCTTTGAAGAAATTAAGCGATGTTTGGCAACCCCTCCGGTGCTAACAAAGCCGGAGCAAGGGGAGACCTTGTTCTTGTACACTCGTGGGAGACGAGGCGGTAAGTGCCGCCTTGGTAAGAGAAACCGAGGCCGGACAGACACTCATCTACTTTGTTAGCAAAGCGTTACAAAACGCTGAACTCAGATATCAGAAGCTGGAAAAGATGGCGTTCGCATTACTAACGACTGCGAGATGGCTTCGGCCATACTTTCAGGGGCACCGGATAGTAGTCCGGACCAGCCAGCCAATCCGGAAGGTACTACACAAACCCGATCTGGCGGGGCGAATGACAAGCTGGGCAATTGAACTGTCCGAGTTCGACATCACTTTTGAAGACCGGCATGCGATCAAATCACAAGCATTGACCGACTTCATCAAGGAATTAACTCCGATCATGGCTAATGAGGAGTTCTGGAAGGTATTTGTGGACGGATCTTCCAATCCAAAAGGTAGTGGAGCAGGAGTCATCGTTGAGAGCCCCGAGGGAGTCGCCACTGAGCATTCCCTCCAGTTGGAATTCCCGACCTCCAACAATCAGGCCGAGTACGAGGCCCTCCTAGCCGGATTGTTTCAAGCAAAAGAGAACGGAGCGCGGTGAGTTAAGGTATTCACCGACTCACAACTTGTCGCCGCACAGATTGATGGCAGCTATCAAGCAAAAGGCTCCCTGTTGGCTAAGTACTTGAACAAAGCAAAAGAAGTAATGACGGAGTTCGAAGAAGTAATTGTTGCTCATATCCCGAGAGAAGAGAATACTCGGGCCGATATTCTCTCCAAAATTGCGAGTACCAAAGGCCCGGGAAGTCATAGAACTGTGATCCAACAGAATCTGGCCGACCCCACGTGCATCATGACTATCTCGTCCGCCACGGACTGGAGAAAGCCAATCGAAGATTACCTAGAAAGGGGGATCATCCCAACAGAGTCCACTAAAGCAAAGAAGCTTATCAGAGAAGCTGCCATCTACACCATGGTCGATGATCAGCTATACAGAAAAGGAGTGCATTGCCCGATGATGCGATGCCTGGGTGAGTCCGAAGCAAGATATGTATTGACTGAGATACATTAGAGATGCAACGGCCAACACATAGGGGGCAAGGCTTTGGCAAGAAAGGCATTATGCACCGGCTATTATTGGCCCACCATGAAGCATGACGCCATGGAAGCCGCCAAGCGTTGCGACAGTTGCCAAAAACACGCCGGGATCCTATGGCCACCACCGACGGAGTTAAAAGGGATGCCGGCCCCCTGGCCCTTCTATAAATGGGGAATGGACATCCTCGGACCATTCAAGCCGGTACCTGGACAGCTCAAATGGCTTGTCATCGCCGTAGACTATTTCACCAAATGGATTGAAGCGGAGGCACTGACTAAGATCACCTCATCTTGAATTATGAGATTCGTTCGTCATAACATCTTTGCTCGATTCGGGTTACCTGCTGAAGTCATCACCGATAATGGGACCCAGTTCACGGACCATAGATTCCAGGCCTTAATGTCCAATTTGGACATCCAGCAACATTTCTCCTCCGTCGAACACTCGCAATCTAATGGCCAGGCCGAGTCAGCTAATAAGATCATTCTCGACGGGTTAAAGAAACGCATGTTAAAAGCCGACTCCAGCTGGACCGAACAGCTCCACAGCGTTCTATGGGGCTACAGGACGAGTGTGCAGTCCTCGACCCAGGAAACCCCATTCCGGCTGACCTACGGATGTAAAGCAATGATCTCGGTTGAAATCGGGCAACCATCATGGAGAAAGATCAGAGCCAGACAGGATGGGCAGGCGTCAAATGACGACGCACTCAAGACAAACCTGGACCTAATTGATGAGATCCGAATCACATCGCATTGTCGGGAACTTGCCGCCAAGTAGCTACTCGCGGCAAAGTATAATCGGAAGGTTCGACCACGATCCTTTAACCGAGGTAACCTAGTACTTCGCGGGCCGACATCGGAAACAAGAATTCCTGAGACGGAAAACTGGCGGCAAATTGGGAAGGCCCCTATCGGGTTAAAGAAAAACTCGATGCTGGAGCATATGTTCTCGAAACCCTGGCAAGGAAGCCGATTAAGAGGACCTGGAACGCCGACAAGCTAAAGATCTATTACAGCTAGGTCTAGGCTCGGCCCCGTAGACACAGAGACTACTATTCGGTTATTTCTTACTTTTCCTTATGTTTCTCCAATTGCTCTTTATTTTTCATCTGAATAATTCATGACCATTTGTAAGCTCTTTAGAGCTATTTTCTTTAATGAAGGAATCCATCAAGGAAATTCATCAATGTGCACAATTATTTGCTTAAGCATGAAACCGAGGCTATCGAGCCCGGTCCAAAACATGACACCAAGGTACTTACACCCAGTCATTAACATAAAAAACATCTAGATGTATAACACCGGCCGTTGTACTCCGACGTGTATAGGTAAGAGCTCGGCGAAAATGCCATACGTGGCCTTCGCAAAATTGACACATCAACGCTCGCCCGATTTAAGAAAGCAAGCTATCATTCCGACCCTGATCAAGTCAAAATGTTAGATTTGAGGTAATAGACACCTCGGTTGACATGTGAAGGCCTCGCCCTTAATTCGGTTCTATTAACTTTTCGGACTAGTCAAGCCGGAACGAGGTAGTGCGGTTAAGTTAACACCCCCAGAGGTTAAAACAAACAACCTCGCTTCCACACTCCCACACCTCGGTGTTGGTCGAGTAAACGACTTGTATCTACTACAATCAATAAATTTCAATTATGGAATTTATAAAATGGCAGAAGGGTGAAGAAATAACTCATCCATAAGTCATAAAAAATTTATAAAACGGCATAAAGGCCGGAAATATTCAAAATAAAGGGGCACAGACGCCCACTGAAGAACGAAGTGAAAATTAACTAGATGGGCCGGCCTCTTGAGAGCCCTTTGTTGCCTCGCTTTCTGCATCCGACCCTCCTCCCTCTTCTTCAGATCGAGACACATTGGCGGAAGGAGATTGATACGGAACTACGACTCTGTCCTCAACGAAGGCGCAAAAATCAAAGCCGTCCAGGTTAAGCTTAGTCGCCGGATTCAAAAATTGGATCTGCTCCAGAGCATTGTCAAAGCAATCTTTGGCAGTCTGCTTTAAAAGCTCATCAGACTCCAAACGCGCCTGCTGTGCTGCAGCGAGGACCTCCTCGGTCATTGTAAGCTTAGAGGACAGCATATCACGTTGCTTCTGAAGGGCCTTCACCGCCTCAATACTCTCGCCCAGCGCTTTCTGGGCCCGGGAATACTCGGAGGCCGACTTCTCCGCCCCTTCTCGTGCCTGAAGAAGTTCTTTATCCATCTTCATGAACGCGGCCTTAGAAGCATCCCGCTCGGTCCGGGCGGCATCCTGTTCCTCTTCCAAAATGTGCAGCCTGGCCTCAGACTCGGCCAAGGCCTTTTTCGTTGACACGGCCTCTTCCAGAGCCTTTTGCTTGGCCGCCACCTCTTCATGAGACGCTCTCAGGCATTTATTCTCTGCATCCACCAAAGAATACTTCTCCCTCACGAGGATATAAGCTTGAAGCAGCCCAACAGATTTGCATAAATACCGTTGTGCTGCATACACCTCTTCAGTGCTAGGCGGGGACAGGGGCCGGCTCTCCATAAATTCCCGGGGAGGAAGGAACGCGACATCCAATTCATTGGTCACCCCCTTATCCCATATGAAGCTGCGAGGAAGCACAAAAGAAGGACTTGAGGACCCGGTAGAAGGAGGTGGAGGAGGCGGAGTTGGCAAAGGCGTCGGAGAACCGAGGCTGAAGGAGTAGTCACGATAACCGTAGACACAGTCTCGCCCACAGAGACCACGACCTGTTTCCCCTTCGAAGTTTGGGAAATAACTTCCTGAGATGCCCCGGAGGGGATGGATGGAGCCAACCCTTCGCCACCCGAGACCTTAGTCTTCTTTGTGCCAACAGAGGCAGTAACCTCGGGCGCAGCACTTTCAACAGGTAATGCCGAACCCGCGATTTGGTGATGCGGATTCACTTTCGTCAAGTAACCTGGAAGAGCCCTCATGTCTTGAGCTAAAAAAGACAAATAAAGGGAGGTCAGGAATAAACACCAATTACTCCAACAAAATACAAAATTAGACGGAAAGATAAATAACATTGCGGGAGAAGGACTCCTACAAGTAAAGGGGATTGGCCTAGATCCCTCCCCGGAAATGAAAAAAGCTGCACTCTGGACGCCATACTTCTCCAGTAGGCGTCCAACCTAGGTACATGAGGGGCTATCTCCGTGAAAAGAGGTCATCTTTCGAAATTTGGAAGGATGAGGGGAGCAGCTTTATGATGACTTTCCATCCAATATGAGGAATCGCCACTCTACGTCTCTGGCGGCTCAACCCCTTCAAAAACCAGGTTTGCTTGCCGTGCACGGCGACAACCTAAGAACACACTTTTAAACCGCTTAAACGAGCCGGAGAAGGGCTTCATGAGCTTCCGATCAGGATTAACATGGAGAGATACCAACCCTTTCAGCTTGTCGCCTTCTTTTGGAGAGCCGGGGGTAAAAGGGCCGAAGTAATAAAAGAAGAGATTGGGTGAGCAGGGAATCGAAACCGGGAAGGAGTGACACAGTTGCTCGAACGCAACGAGGTAAGCCCACCCGTTCAGATGAAGCTGAGACGGAGCAACTCTCAGGTGCAACAGGGCCAGTATCTGGAAATGGGTGAAAGGGAATCAAACACCAACCCGAGTAAGGTAATCTCGGTAAAAGAAAAAGAAATTGGGATTGCCAACTTCCCGTTCCGCACAAATAGGCTCGTCGACTTCCGGGCGCCGTAGAACACACCCCTCCATGGCGGGTAGATCCAATCGTGCAATGTCGACATCGGACATCAAAGACCGGGCCTTCAAAACCTCATGGGACACCCAAGGAAATCTACAACACAGAGCCTTGGGAGGACTAGAAGAGACCGATTCCTCAGCCTCGGTCCTTCGCTTGGAGGGTAAGGATTTTGGAGCCATTAACCTATATGCAACATAAAATTAAATTAGCAGAGTTGGAAATACCTGGTAAAAGCATGTTAGAAGGAAAAACTGATGGCGGACTTGGACGAAAGGGTACGCTAGAAGAAAGGCCCGAAGGTTGCCGATGCCGGCAAGAACCAAGAATCGAGGAGGCCCTGGAGTCCCCACCATCCACAATGTGGAAGGCACTCTCGGCCAAGCAGTCCCAGCAGGGGCCGAGGTAATCATCGAGATAAGGGTCTGAGCTCACAGAAGGTGGACCCTCACAGAAGTTGAGCGGCTGGGCCAATAAGGCCGGAGACCTAGAGCCGGCAAAGGAACCAACCCCGGCCTGTACGGGCGATAAGATAGGAACATTGAGTGCAGAAGCCCGGACAGGAGAAGGAGACAGAGCTCTAGCAACAATAGGGTGGCGCCCGATTTGTCTGGAGTGACCAAACCCGCCTCGAAGTAAAGGAGCTGACCTTTCCACTTCCGGAAGCTTGGTTCCGAGAACCCAATAAGAAGCTCGTGGGTAGCGAGTGCGAAGAATTTCCTCTTCCTCAGGGGTTAGCATGGACCTGGGTTTAGGAAAATGCCTATCTCTATCCATAAGGAAGGAACTAGAACCTAAGAGCTAAAGGTAATATTTCGAAAGAGAGGCAAGAACAGACGCGTACGTATCAAAAGCAAGCAAAACCCAGAAAATGGTCTCAAAGGGATACTCAGAAAACCAAAATGGAGGAGGAGTAGGAACAGGGCCAAAGGAGATATAATCGGTCAGAAGTACGTCATGCCGTAAAAGAGTAAAGTAGAAATAGGAAAATACCTGTATGAGTTAGAAGAGGAAGACTCGAGCTTTGGAAATGGAGAACAATGGAGCTTTCCAAGAGAAGATTCTACAAACCCAGAGCAAGTTTACAGAGAGGTTGTAGCGGGAGAAAGTGATGAGGCAAACGCAAAATAACTACTTCATATATGTGACAAGGAAAGGGAACGCCGGGGGCAATTTGGTCTTCAAACCTTGACACGATGGGAAATACATGGAATGACGTAGGAGCATTAAATATGCACGCAAATCGGCACTCGGGGGGGCGCGACGGCTACAGACTCTGTCGAATCGGGGCAAGCCAGGTGTAAAGCAGTAATGATGGAGCCCACGGAAAGAATACCAAATGACTTACCCACGAATAGGGGGCTAACTACGTAAGTCCAAGGCCGCTCGATACGCCCCGATCAGGCATGACCCAGGGCACCACCCAGACTGTCCCAATAGGGATAAGCCACGGCGTCAGAAGCCGATCTGGCTGAAGCATAGGCCTCGGACATAAACCGGGGCCGGGGACATTACACACCTCGGCCGCCCGAAGCCCGAACAAATCGAGCCGAGGGGGCAATCACACGACCGGCCCAAAAGCCCCAAGTCCATAGTGCGGCCCAAGCGGAGCCAGGAGGCATGATCCATTAATCATAGGGGGAGATCCAGAAATCTCGGCTAGGAGGATCACCCCATATCGCAACGGCCATCCGAGATACTCGCCCTATTTCCGAGATACTCGCCCCATTAATGGCGTATCCCGGATATTCGCCCCATTAATGGCGTATCCCATTAATGGCATATCCCGGATATTCGCCCCATTAATGGCTTGCTGTCACACCAGACACCTCTATAAATATAGAGGACAAGTAACAAGGTGCATACATTCTAACCTAGACTATTTACATACAGTCTCACTGTGCACACACACCACCCCTTTGTCGCGTACGGTGATCCCATGCTCTCCTGATTATCTCCTCCATAGATATTCAGGCAGGGCCTAATCATCCAAGATCAATTCACCAGCCCTTGGCTGGACATCTGTGTTCTACACCAGAACATATTTCAATTAAGATTCTTCCTAATCTAGCATCATCGCATATTACTTGAGTGTAACAGGTTGCCAAATAAACTGTTATTTCTTTCTTGTATTCTTCCTTATGATATGTCTCTGCACTTACTTTCCTTTATGAGGTTTAAAATGCAAATTCAAGACACACAAAATGGTTTATTCAGAGTTGAATTCCAGATGGACGCTTTGATCCTGAACTAAAAAGAAAAGCTCCTTGGATTTTGATGAAATTTATTCTCTTGGTTTAGGATTCTCCGTCTTTCTTGAAGTGTTTGAAAGTCATTTGAGTTTTTTAAGAGACCCTAGTAGATAAGTTTAATTATATGATTCTTTTAATCAAACAAAAGCTCGTTTTCATAACAGATGCTATCAATTCTTTTGCAAGAGAAATTTCAAGTCCTTTCATTCTTTTGATTTTCTACAATGATCCAAGTATTGCAGAATATATATTCATCTTTGGGTAAATTGTTAATTAACATGAACTGAAAGTGCTCATTGATAATTTGGATCTTAGCTTGACGAAAAACAAATTTTTTTTTTTGAGTTGAATCATGAAAATGAACAGCAATTCTAACCTTTTTTTTTTTGTATTAATTGTGTGTTTTTAGTTTTCTTTATGTAATTTAATATGTTGTATGTATTTAGTGGCTTTATATTCTGTTTTTGTTTTTTCCTACTGAAATTTAGATGACTATAAGTGGGAATTTTTAGAACTAAAAATATTATAATTTGCAACTTCATGAATTAAACTGGGGTAGCAATCGTATGTAGTGTTTATATTAAACTATTATAAATATTGGTGACTGATGAATTTCCACTACAAAAATATTGACTTTCAGCGGCGACAAAAGTCGCCACTGAAAGTCCAAAAGTCACCACTAAAAGTGTTTCAGCGGCGACAAAAAGTCACGGCTGAAACCTCCGTCTCTAATACTTTCGGCGCCGACATTTTAATGTCACCGCTGAAAGTGGACAAGTCGCCACTGAAAGTACTTCAAAAGCCACGAGAGCATGTGTCACCACTGAAAGTAGGGTTTTGGCAGCGATAATTATCGCCACTGATAACATTTTTGGCGGCGACAATTTTGTCACCACAGATACTTCTTTCAGTGGCGACTAAAGTGTCGCCACTAATTCTTCTTTCAACGATGACATTTTGTCATCGCTGATACTTCTTTCAGTGGCGACAAGAATTAATGCCGCTGATTAATCTTTTCAACGACGACAATTTTGTCGCCACTAATTCCTCTTTCAACGGCGACAATTGTCGCCACTGAAAGTAACAAATTTTTTTTTTTTTTGGATATAAATTGCAACAATGAAAACCTGTATCGAAATGTAACGATAAAAATGTTAAATTAATAACATACTAATTAGCAAGAATACTAACATTCTTCAAAATTAACAAGCAAAGATACTCATAATCTTCAAAAAAAATTAACAGCAAGTATTTAAATTTTCTAACTAAGGCCTAAATATTGTCATCAAGCATGAAAACTATGAAGGACTTGCTAGTAAGACAACAAGACTAGGAGTAGATGAAGGAGGAGCTGCAAATTTCCCATGTTGCGTCAAAACAATTAGTTGAGACTGTATTCTCTATTTTCTACTCCATTTGTTCCATCTTGTGCTCAAACTGTGCAAGCTTTGCTTCCATCTTTGCATGCTTTGCTTCTATCTTTGCATGATCTTCTGTAAGATTTGCTTCCATCTTGCTAGGTTGTGCATCCATTTGATCCTTCCCAGTTACTTCTAATATATCCACCGCATAGGATTAATGGGTCCAAGGAAAACATCTCTTGTAAGTAACATAGGCAGATGAAAACTAATCATTAGAACAATAGGGTTTTGTCATGCAACAAAGCAGGACTTGTTTGCTATTTCAAATAATTATGTTACATAAAAATCATATTCCACAGGCAACAAAACTGTTATGCATCTGTTTATATAGATGTACATGCCTTCTTTCATTTTTTTTTAAATGAGTCCTAAGCAAGCACAGGAAAATGCGTAGTTTAATGTCACATGATAACATTTGAGAAACATTAAATTGAAACCCACCCAGACCAGATGTTTGACCTTCAATCATCTTCAAGTAAATCATCTAAAGTGTTGGGTTATTCTTTGCATGTACTGAATATCAAGATCACGCAAAAAAACCATTTCAAACCATTTTGATGAATAGGGAAAGAGTCTTATGGTCGATAGTGACATGGATAAATATTTAGAAACTCAGAAAATATAGCCATCAATATAAGCTTAAAGTTAGGGATATTCCAATGCTATTTTCTTTTTGTTTTAAGCATGTACGTTTGGTTCCCCTTTATAAAACTTTGAATTCAAGGTGAACAAAATATCAGAAATTCATGAGACTAGTGGAAGATAACTTTGCATGAGAATCACTAGCACCTGGGTTATCTCTTCTTGTGTGCTAATCATTAATGCTCTACTTTTCAAATCAATAATTACAACATCAGCGACCTTATTTATATTGTTTCTCAAATCCATAACATTTACACCAAAAGCAATAGCTTTGCAACCTTCTATGAGTATAGCCTGAGTAAGAAGAGTTGCACAAGTTGTACCTGGAATTAGAGGAACAAGGGGAGACAACTGGATTTGGAAGCAAAATGCTTACACTCATCTGCAAATATCAATAAAGCACACACATACACACAATTTAGGGGGTGGATATTGATCGAATTTACAAAAATTTATATTATAAAGTAACATTTTTCTTAGCGGCATAATAGGAAAATGTCACTGAAGCTTAGCACATGAAACACAAAGAAAAGAACATGTTTCTTAGAGCATATGAATAGCATTTTAAATATGTGTAGACTAAAAGCAAGAAAACATAGAAATGCAAGGGGAATAGCATTTTAAATATGTGTAGACTCGCTTACACATATGCACGTAAACAAAATGTCTCCAAGCCTTCCGCCTTAGTTCTCCAAGATGAATAAAATAGACATATAAACATACAATTTTCTTCCCGCTCAATTAATTAGAAGTTTTAGGAATACATATCAAGAAGGAAGAATGCACCAAGAATGGATAATATACACCATTATCTTGTTTTCTTGTTTATTAGAAGTTTTAGGAAGAAATAGCAAGAAGGAACAAGATAACGATGATAGTTTCAAGAAAAGGTTTCTTGAACTTTCACAACCATGTGATCATCACATTGATCAGGTAACCATGTATGTTATACTCCATAACTAAACAAAAGGAATCATTCCAAAATCTAATTAAAGCAGGGCTACCATCAATGAAGATCCAGAAATTTATTACAAAAGAAAATAATGTGAATATGTTGTTGACTTAATGAAAGTCATGGACAGGAAACTCATTCAAGTAAATTGGAAATGCAAATATGGAAAATATCAACATAAACTAGTCATAGAGATGCTTCAAGGATATTACCTCTTTGCCAACAAAAAGAAATGCCAGATCCAAGAGGTTTATGCATTTCCTTTCCTTTACACTATGTGATTCAAAAGAAAGTTAGAACCACTACAGCAACAACAAAATTAAAAAGAATATAATAAAATAGAGCAATAATAGATTTCACTAAAACTAAGGAGACATTTAACATACATAAAAAGAAAACAGTCGAGAGAATGCAATGAGATCCATAAATAGAACTTGTAATAATATATAGCCAACTTATGCTGTATACACATACTCAATTATTTTACAAAACAACAGCATAGCACAAATTTAATGACATCAGTGACCCCAATCACATGTCTTTAATGACTTTAAAGATCATAGCATTACAGTCTAAACACGAAAGGAGGAAAAAACTCTAATTGCAGTAATTTTATCAATGCTATCCTTCCAGATTAAATGGAACTACTTAAAGTCAGAAGTAAGGAAGTACTTCTTTTTTGTGTTTCTATATTTCTCCATCATTTTATTCAGTCAACCAGACCAATAAGATATAGTATTAAAGATCTAATTCAAATGTATGTAACAAAAAAATGTCTATTCAGATGTATATGCAACAAGTATCAAGTTTCCAAGAACATACAGGACAGGAGACATAGCAATCATAAGATCTCAACTTACAAAAATCTCCCTTGCAATATTTCAGAGCCTGTGGCATATGAAATATTTCCTCCTACAAAACAAGAGTATCAATCTTATTGAATTTTTTTTGCCAACATCAATCATATTGAAATTAGATAAGCAAGTTTCCTCGAATCATTCCTAGGTACGTACCTTCGAAGGAGAGAAAGATGAACACAGTGGGTACTGCAGTGATAGGGCTTGGCTTAGCTTGGGTGGTGGCAAAGATCCAGTGCATTGCGGCACGGCAAAGGCTGAGGAGATGGAGGCACTGTGCGGTAGAGACGAGGATGCGGCACGAACAATGTGAGGGAAACGGCGAAAGCGATTTCGATCAGGAAGGAGCCGGAGTGTGAGAGGGCCAAAGGAGATGGAGGCGCAAGAGGGAAGACGGAGGAGACGGAGGTGAAACACGGTGTGAGGGAAATGACAGGGCCGGATTTTGGGAAGGAGGCGGAGAGTGTGAATTGTGAAGTGTGAAGTGTGAAAGAGGATTTTAGGAGGAGGAGGAGAGTGAAAAGGCGGGAGTGTTGATAAACCAGGGCAATTTGGCGTCCTGAAATAATACTGGGCCCGCCACAAATTTCAATAGTGATAAGAGTGCTCCACCATTGGTAAAGAGCTCAACCATTATATTTTTTAAAAAGAAAATCTTAAATGAATCTAGGAGACATTATATATAGTTTTTTTTTGGGACAAATAGGAGACATTATAGTTAGAACATACTTAACACTCGATAAATATTTAAAGAAAACTTATAAACTGCGCTCCAACCATCGTCGTGCCAGCATTTTCTTGGAATACAAATCGTATTATATTAGCATATAATTATTATAAATAGGAATCGAATTAAATCTGGGCATCGGTCAAAGAAATAAATTGTTTTCCCAAAAAAAAAAAAAAATTATCGTATACCATGCCTTAAGAACTAAAATCAACGTAATTACTTGCTTTCCCCTTCTGACTGAATCATAGCAATCATGTCATTACCAATTTACCAAATACAATACAACCATGTAAAATTTCATTGGTTCTTTCTTCTTCTTCCTCTTCTTCTTTTTTTTTTTTTTAAAACAAAAACTCATATACAGGTATACAATACAACAATTATTTTGGCGTCCTAAAATATCTTTAGGATGCCAAAAAATCCCTATATTAATTTTAGATGTCTTAAAATATATTTTAAGACACCTAAGTGGTAATTTTCAGGCATATTATTACAAGAATATCACTGTCTATATTTTTTACTTTCATTTTTAAAATAAGGATGTCCTTTAAAAAAGTAATATCTATTTTTTTTGTAGTAGTATTATAGTCTACCATCCAGTTACTTACAACAATAAGTTCATATTTTAGTACTAACATTTTAGAAGACGATTTTGCTTCGGGTTTGATGTCTTCCTATGATTTAAAAATTAATTTTGACTGCTCTCCACATTTGTTGTATTTCAAATTCACCGATATCATGACTTAAATTAAAATAAGACCAAAAATTAATAGGGAAGGCCCTAGTTTTTTTAGCTAACATGAATAATACTCAAAAGGCTAAAATAAAAAGGAATGACATTATTCTGCAAAAGAACAAAAATTAATTTAAATTAATTAAGCTGATATAAAACTTAAGCTAACCTGTAAAGAAATATTAATTTCAGAAGGGAAAGTCCAAGTCTAGCAACCTCAAATTAATTCCTCAATCCTCAATAATCCAACTCTAGAAAGGTTGTCTTTTTGTAAAGTTGATGCCAAAACAAGGAACAAATAATCATTATTAGCAAAGAGCAACAGTCGTTGGTAGGAACATGATACTATAAAAAAAATTTAAACATATACTACCACTACAAAAAAACGTAACGTTTGTCGCGGTGATCTTGTAGCGGTCAAGAGCAACCGCTACAAATGAACAAATTAGTAGCGGTTTAAACCCCAACCGCCACAAATTAGTAACTTAAGCATTGCCGCCAAAATGCTGACCATTTTGCTTCGCTTTTGTCACGGTTCACAAAACCCAACCGCTACAAATATGGCGCCCGACTTGGCGCGTTATGGCGCGAAGTCCGTCGCGGTTGTTTTGTAGCGGTTATGTCAAAATAACCGCTACCAAATCACGAAACGACACACCTTTGTCACGGTTAGAAGAAAGCGCCACGTTGACCAAGCGTCAAAAATTCAAATTTGGTAGCGGTTCTCACAATAACCGCTACAAAATTTATTCTATAAATAGCCCATTCCATCCGTACAACAATTATAATGTTTAAAAATATTCTAAATCTAGCTTTGTCGCCGAAAGAGCATTCTTGGCTTTGTTCTCGAAATATAAGACGGGCATATATCTCAAAGACCGATCTCGGAGATGAGTCTTGCAGATATTTGTCTGTCTTCTCATCGTTCAAGCCGAGAAGGTTCCTTCGACAATCCGATTCAGATATTCATTGACCAAGACTTCTACTCCTCTAAATATGTCTAACACGCCATCGAATATTGGGTTCAATACTAGCCACCTTTGTCTCTCGGCAAATATCTCGATCAAAATGAGTCGGTGAGTTTTTCCGGGAGATCGGTGGCTATACCGAATCCGAATATTCACGAGCATGTTGGACAATTTTCAATAGACTTGTCATTTCTAATTTTATAACAAAATTAAAGAAAATAATTGAGAATGCTTTGATTATAATAAAGAAAAAATCCAAACTAATTAGTTTGATTTTTGATAAATCAAACTAATTAGTTTGGAAATTTTTTAAAAAAATATATTAAGATCTGTAGCGGTTTTGGTAATAACCGCATCTTGAAGTTAACTTTTGTAGCGGTTTTTATAACCGCTACAAATATTCACATAGAACGAGGAACATTTGTCGCGGCGGACGTAGCGGTCTTTGCATAACCGCTACAAATATGACGCGTATTAATTTTGTAATAACGGTTTTCAGAATCACTACAAATTGTCACCCCGTAACGAGGCACATTTGTCGCTTTAGTGGCGGTCTTAGATAAAACCGCTACACAAATCACGCGGTTATTAATTTTGTAACGGTTATTTGGCTATAACCGCGACTAATTGTAGCGGTTATTCTCACCTTTGAAATTCACGCGCGTCGTTCCTCTCTCTTTTTTCACTTCTCTCTTTTCGCTTTTACCTTTCAACATCATGGTTTCTCCCAATAAAGGAAAAGGGAAGGTAGTTGAACCACGAAAAAGTTTATCGGGGTGGTAGTAGTAGTGCAGGGGCCGTAGGAGAGGTCGTGGGATTCTAAATATCACCATTCAGCCTCCTAGAGTAAATATCCCGCCCTCGCCCGGATAACCCTCTTCAAGACTCCCCTCGGGTTGGGAATGAGTTTGATGAGCTCTTTGTAAATCAGCCAATCCCAAGCCCAAATGACCCTACATGAGACCGTAGGTGGAAGTCGAGGCGTAACTCTATCGATTGAGGACATCCTCAATGAGGAAAATCCAGACATCGACATTGAGTTTCCTTAAATGAAGCGAGCGGTTTCTCGATGAGGAGAACGAGCGGAGCAAGGGACCCCGACCGTCGTCTTCTCGTTCCACCGGATATGCGGTGGATGTCGAAGGTAAGTATAAGTAATTTATTGGAAATAAATAAAATTTAAATTTAAATACAATATAACAATTTTGTTATAATTATGCAGATCCACATGGGAACGTCGGCGGGAGGACGCCGGATCTTCATACGCCGAGTCGAGTCGGGAGGGGGACAACTATCGCGTGATAGTCCCCCGGAACACGGACACGGACCCAGCCGACGGGGACCGTGGCCACTGTTAAACCGATACCCGTCACGCTTAGGTGGGAATTGGGCATGGTTCCCAATCTATTTCCACGACGGAAAAAGGTCCCGAAGGAAAACAAGGATAGGGCGTTCGAGGACATTGTGCGGGTAAGTTATGTTGTGTAATTAAATTTTACATGTTAATAGTTTTAAGGTGTATAAATTGTGGCTCATTTCGTTATATATTTCTTAAATAATTATTAATAATTACTAATTACTAATTATTTTATAATGTAGAAAAAGTTTAAACTGCGAGCCAACGCGAAGAGGTATGTCAAGATGAAGATGGGAGAAGCGTGGAAAAGCGGAGGGGGTCGTACGTACGACCAGCAGAATGGAGATGGGACTATGCCTGTGCAACAACTGATGGCAAACGTCCCAGACGGCGTGGAGCCAAATGAATGGGCAGCTTTTGTCCAATATAGGAGGAGTCCAAAGGACAGTACGTTTTTTAATTAATATAGTTTAGTTTTGAATGTAGTTGAAAATTTGTTCTAATTAATTTTGTTTGAATGTAGTTTAAAAATTTAAATATAGAGTAAAATATAGATTTGGTTTAATTAGAGTAAAATACATTGACTACACTTCTATTGTACCTAAATTGCACAAACAACTCATTTATTTTAAGTGCTCTATCGCAGAGGAACACCAGATCCAGGGCAGCTCAAAGGGTCAATCACACGTCGGGATCCAAGACGTTTGTCTTTGTGACCTACAAACAGATGGTATATTAAAAGCTAAATTCATCGTATGTTAAATGATTATTGTTTCGTTTTAGAAATAACAAAGTTTATATTCTTTTAGCAAGAGAAGGCTCGGGAGGAGAACCGTCGAGACGGACTATGGGGAGTTGTGGACACGCACACATAGACACCGTGATGGGACGCCGATCTCTCGCGAAGCGAGAGGAGATAATAGTAAGTTAAAAAAAAAAAAAATATTAATTTAACTTAATTTAATTTAATTGTTTGATTAATGTTTTATGAAATATGTGCGGCGGACCGGATTGAGCGAGCCGCGCAAGAGATACGAGCGTCGCGGCCCCCCGAGTCACGGGGTTCTATTGATCCTACGGCTACTTTGAAAGCTGGTGTGGGCCCCGTCGAGCATCCCGGCCGTGTTAGGGGCTTTGGGCTAGGCGCCGAGGCCTAGCATGGTGTACGGCAAGGCCTCCTCCTCCGGCGCCGGACCTCCGGCTGAGCGAGCAACAACCCGAGGCGGTTGATGCGATGATTGCCGAGAAAGTTGCCGCGCAGTTGCTTAGAAGCGAGGTTGCCGCGCTTCGCGAGGAATGAGGCCAAGACTAGGCGCATGCGGGAGAGCCTCAACAGTTGGTTCGCTACTCGGGCAAAGGCGCGATCAATTGCCGGGGCCTTGACAGTTGCTTTGCCCGACGACGATTCCGTCTCCCGAGCCTCCCCCGTTCATCTTCGAGGATTCCCCTTCGGCTCCCCGCCTCCCCCCCCCTCCGAACATGTTGCGGTGAGGAGGAGGGACGATGTTACCTCGGTCGAGCTCGCGCCGCCCGAGAGAGACCCCGAGACAGATCGATCATCGGACTCCCGATAGTTAGTTCTTCTTTTGTATGCCCCGGATGTTTGATGACAATTTTATTAAATGTAATTACTTGTTTTCTTTTTTTTCAGAGATTTTTACAATTTAAACATTTGTTATCTTTTTTTTCTAATGTTATGAAAATTTAAATTTTATTAAAATATGATTTTTATTAAAATTTACATTTTAAAAATCTTTAAATTTTAATACATTAGTAGCGGTTTTAGAGTTTCACCGCCACAAAATATTAGTCGCGGTTTCAATGAAGAACCGCCACAAATGCGATTCACATTTGTAGCGGTTTCATAACCGCGACAAATTTTGAATTTCAAAGGAAAAAACCGCCAAAATGTAATAACGGTCATCATTTGGTATCGAATTCGTAGCGGTTATAAAACCGCTACTAGGTAAAGCGGATTTTTTATTCAATTTGTCGCGGTTAAGGAACCGCGACAAATGTAAATTTCGTTGCGGTGGATGTCGCGGTTTTGTAACCGCTACAAATTTTCCCCTCGTTGCATTTAAACATCTCCGGTTCAGAGATGATAGTAATTAAACATTGTCTCCACATTTGTATGCTTTCCTAGCTTTGTTTACTACGGATGGATAAGTCATGGATCAAGATGCCGCCGGTTCTCCCCGTATATTTAGCGGGATTGAAAAATTTCATAGATTTCGCCTTCTCTCACGCTAGCATTAATGGCAAGATCGTGTGTCCTTGTTGTAGATGCAAGTTTAAGAAGTGGCAAACACGAGAAGGTGCTATGGAACATCTCGCTTATGAAGCCTTTTCCAGAAGCATATACATTCTGGGATGTTCATGGTGAGAAACGTGGTATGGGATATGGGGATCATCTTCCTCAAACCTCACAAGTAGGAAATCAAATAAATCAAGATGATCCGGTTAATGAAGGTTTGTTCGCGACGCTTTTGGTGTTCAAGACGACAACTTCACGGCCAGAAGTGAAGGGTCACGAACCAGTTTTCTTCAAGAATGAAGCGGCTCGGAATTTTTCAGCCTCATGGATGAGAGCGATCGTCCTACGTATCAAGGTTGTCGAAATATTCAAAATTATCCTTTCGATCAAATTGTACCATATCAAGTGCATGTGTGGCATCAGATAAGGCGATGTCGATGTTGTTGGAATTACTACGAGATGCTTTCCCGACGTGGACATTCCCACAACCTTCTACGAGGCCAAGAAGATAATCAACAAATTGGGATTGAACTACGAAAAAATTGATGCACGCTTTAACGACATGCTTTATTGGGGGGAGGACGCTCGGAGGGAGACTTGTAAGAAGTGTCACACTTCGAGGTTCGGAGACGATTCGAGAAGGGAAAAAAGCGAAGAAGAAACCCGCAAAGATTCTCGTGTACTTTCCTTTAAAACCTCGATTACAAAGATTATTTATGTCGTCCAAGACAGTGAGCATATGAGGTGGCATGGCCGACAAGAACGAAGATGGTAAACTCGGACATCCACGTGATGGTGAAGCGTGGAAAGCGTTCGACTCGAGACTTTCCCGATTTCGCGGCGGACTCTAGAAATGTTCGTCTTGCTTTGGCCACCGATGGTTTTAATCCGTTTTGTAATCTTAGCACAAGTTATAGTATATGGCCGTTGTTTTGATACCTTACAACTTGCCCCCTTGGATGTGTATGAAACAGAGCTCCTTCATTATGTCCATGATCATTCCGGGCAAAAAGGCACCGGAAATGACATCGATGTGTATCTACAACCGCTTATCAAGGAGTTGGTGGAGTTGTGGAACGTAGGCGTCGAGACGTATGACGCGCACGAGAAGACACTCTTCAACTTGCGTGCGGCGTTGATGTGGACTATCGGTGACTTCCCCGGATCGGGAACATTATCCGGTGGAATGTGCATACCGGCCTTGCGTGTCCGGCTTGCAATTTTGACTCGACTCGGTCGCCTTCCCCACACGGTCGTAAGTGGTGCTTCATGGGTCACCGGAGGTTTCTCGATGGTACGCACGGGTTTAGGTTGCAACGCAACCGTTTCAATGGGCAACAGAAAAAAGAGGACCTCCTCGCATATTATCCGGTGCGAGAGATCATAGAGCAGATTGTGGATGTTGATTTTGAGTATGGGAAGAAAGACGATCCAATCAAAGGCCCAGGGACAAAGACGGTCGAGGCTTCGTTCCGGGACCCAGCAATGGCGGAAGATAAGCGTCTTCTTCACTCTTCCGTATTGGAAAGATAATTTGCTCCGACATAGTCTGGATGTCATGCACATTGAAAAGAATGTGTGCGACAATGTGTTGTACACGATTATGAATGAACCAGGCAAGTCAAAAGATCATCTTCAAGCGAGGAAAGATTTATGGGAGATGGGGGTTCGTGCGGGACGACGTGGGCCGGATGAGCATGACAGATTTCAACCGCAAAATTCACCCCGACAAAACCGAATAAGGAAATCTTCCTCGCCACTTTGAAGAAAATAAAAGTTCCTGACGGGTATTCAAGCAACATTTCACGATGTGTGGACGTGCGTGCTCGGAAGGTTACTGGGTGAAGAGTCATGACTCACATGTGCTTATCGCAAAGCGCTTACTTCCGCCGGCCATAAAAATACACCGCCTCTCGATGTGTCGATCGTTTTGGTCGAGCTTTGTACTTTCTTTCGGAAGTTGTGTTCCAAGGTGTTGATCGTGGAGGAGCTCGACCGGTTGCAACAAAGAAATCATTCTTACGCTGTGCCATTTGGAGATGATCTTTCCTCCTTCATTTTTCACGGTCATGGTTCACCTGACAGTACACCTTGTTCACGAAACAAAGCTTTCTGGCCCAATTCACTACCGATGGATGTATCCTATTGAGAGGTACTCTTTTAAAATTAATTACTTCAGCATTATATTACTTCCTAGTCGCATGTTTAACCATTGATGTATCGACATTTTTCCTCATTACTTTATAGGTTCCTTGGGAAACCTGAAATCTTACGTGAGGAATAAGG
The DNA here is from genome assembly GCA_019022655.1 of Acacia acuminata. Lineage (NCBI taxonomy): Eukaryota > Viridiplantae > Streptophyta > Magnoliopsida > Fabales > Fabaceae > Acacia > Acacia acuminata. The sequence continues at coordinate 15,213 of JAFJYI010000523.1, read as the reverse complement.
CGTGGCTGAAGGTTCAATAGCGAAGGTTATATTGGGATGAGGTCTTATATTTTTGTTCCGTACCTTGATGACATTGAGGCGTCATTCAACCGGCCGCCTCGTGTGGACGATTGTCCCGAGCGGACCCGAGCCGCGGCTTCGAGTTGTTATTCCCTCGTGTTGGTAAACCGGTTGGCGGATGTGAGAACTTCAAACTCACGGCACTTGAGAAGTTTCAAGCACATAGACATGTCTTGATCAATTGCACTCAAGTTGAACCGTACCTTCGATAAGGATTGCACACAGATATATTTGTTATCCTATATGTTTCCCGACATTTTATAGGCACATTTATTGCTCGTCATCGCATGTTTAAATTGTAGGGAATTCGGAGTCATGTGAAGCGTCGCTTGAGGATCCGTTCACGAGACATCCTCCGAAATTGATAGAAAGGTCCACGAGAGAATTCCAGGGTTGGTTTAGGAGGAGAATAATGAATGACCACAACCCCCACTCAATGGAATTGAGCTCTCGCACTCGGCCTGCTTGATCACGCCTAAAGATTTACGGCATACAATGTCAATGGTTTCAAGTTTTGCACTGTTTCAGGAGATCAGGGATTGCTGACCCAAAACTTGGGTGTATATGGCACGTTTGGGACGAGGAGTTATGCGAGCAGCAATGACGGGATCATGCAGTTCGGTGACGTGCCGTATTATGGAAAGCTGCTTGATGTAGTCAGGATAACTTACCAAGGCATTTTCTCTGTGACGCTGTTCAAGTGTTTGTGGGCGAATACGACAACGTCCCGGGGACTCACGACTGATGACTTAGGCATCACATCAGTGAATTTCTCTCGCCTCTATTCACACTTTGGTCGTCGAGAAGATGACGAGCCGTATATTCTCGCCTCGAGGCCCATCGGGTTTATTATGTCGCCGATGAGAGGCACGGGGATTGGAATATGGTGGTTCACCTAAAGCCTCGGACCTTTATGACATGGGCGATGGTGAGAACGTCGCCTACGATTGTGAGCCGCTCCACCTTGGTTTGAAAACTTCTTCCCAGACGGCAATGACACTTTACCTATAGTTCTACGTTTTTAAATAGACGCAATATGAAATATAAAAATTTTGATTTCACAAAAGTTTTATATATGTCTTATTCTAAATTCAACTCAAACATAACTTTTTATACAAACTTTTTTTGTAGGGATGCTTGACGCCTTGATTGAGACGAAAAATTATCCCTTCTCTTCCTTTTATTTTATTTTTTTAAAAAAAATGTAAAAAAATTATTTTGTAGCGGTTCATGACCGCTACAAGAATAAAAATAACCGCTACCAAAATTTTATTTGTAGCGGTTAATAACCGCTACTACTTAGATAAAACCGCTACTAAGCTAACCGCTACAAAACCGACACAACAACCGCTACAAAATGTTGCGCGAGATCAAAATAAATACCTCGCCACCAACCGCTATACTTATATGTTTTCTCGTCTGTCTTCTCTTATATTTTCACGTTTTACGAACGAGGCAAAGTGTTTGGATGGGGTAAGTGTCTCTAAACTTCATCAAATCTAGCCATTCTCGAAATATTTGTTTTTTCTTCTACCCGATGATATTATTTTATCTTATTTTACGGTATATTTTGTCAATTCTCAACTTTCTTTCTACTTTCACCTACTTATTCTTTGATCAACTTTCCCACATTTTTGTTTTTTAAAATTCATTTTATTTAACTAACTCATAAATTGTTGATTCTCATTCTTTTTACACATTTAAAGACATCTTATACAGTTTTCTATCAAATGTTAATATCCATTTATAATTAGTAAAAATATAAATGTTTATTAATTCAACATTTTATAATCACAAAAAAATTTTTGTAAATTTTTTTTTTTAAATTTCATCTTTTTGTCGCGGTTATGACACCGCTACAAAAAAACGAAAATAACGAGGGACATCTGAAATTTAAAAATTAGGGCGGGAATTTGGTCACGGTGATATCACCGCGACAAAAAATTGTTTTGACACCTTTGTCACGGTTTTAAAAACCGCTACAAATAAAAAAAGCGGCAAAATTTTTTGAAAATGGTCACGGTTGTATAACCGCGACAAAAAATTATTTAAACACATTTGTCACGGTTTATTGACCGCGACAAATGTGATGGCCGAATGTTTTGTAGCGGTTTTTTGACCGCGACCTTAATAGCGACAAATTTAATGGCGGGAAAAATTTGTAGCGGTTTTTTGATCGCGACTAATGTGTTCATTAGTTGTCGGCTTAGCCTTATATAGTGGCGGTTTATGTGCGTTGAGTAGCGGTTTTTTTAACCGCTACAAATGTTCTTGTTTCGGTCGTTTTTGTGGCGGTTTTAGTAACCGCGACAAATTGCATTTGTCACGTTTAAAACCGCTACTAATGTGTATTTTTAACCGCTACAAATGACCGGTTTTTTTGTAGTGTACTATATATATTTTATTTATTTAATTATGAGATGGATATAAACGAATCCTGGAATACTGGAGAGGGAAGGAAAAACTTTTCCCTATTGGACAGCCCATAGGATATGAATGAAGGTTCAAGAAGTAATAATAAAATAATATCATTTTTAATTATACATTGATAATAAAATAATATCATTTTTAATTATACATTGACTATCTCAGATAAAATAATAAGAAAAATCATAATATGAAATAAATTTTAATGATAATTAAAAAAAGAGGCTATTTATATTAACATAATCAAATTCAAATTGAGAAATTTTTAAAATTTCTTTTATTAATTATCGTTGGAAAAATAAGAATTTTAAAAATAATTTTCAAGATTTTACAATATATAGGTTGTTTTGATTTATAACCTTATTGAAAGTGTTTGAATATATATGAATTTTTCACTTATGATCTTATTTTCTGTGTGTGTTTTTAGTGGTAAGTTGGGGCTCTTGAGCTTAATTAAATTATATTTTATTTATTAGGGAAAACGATAGAAAAGAAATTTGAAATTGTAAATTATCAAATCAAATATGTTACCGATAGTTAATTCTTCATCTCTCACACACACACATATATAGGCTAGTACAAACATATATAATTATCATCTCTCTCAAATACACACATGTTCACTATCACAAGTGCACGAGTCGCGCTAAGTAATAAAATTATAAGTAGAGATATGGTTTCTATGAGGATTTGATTAATGAATGATCAAGCAAGAGGTTTAGTAAATTCAATTAAGTTGAGCCATGACAAATTTCGGTATGGAAAGAGTGATAAATATAAATGATTCTTTAACTTCAATGATTAAATGGAGCCTAAGATTATTTCTCTCATTTGCATTTCATAAAACTAGATCAATTTCCTTTCTACTAGTATTTCAATAAATATATGTGTTAGAAATAGGTTTAAAAGTATTTGACAAAACTTTCTCAAATCAAAATCATGTTTATCTTTTCATCAAAATGTACAATTTCTTGCTACAATTATTGAAAATCAACTTTAAGCAACAACATTAATGTGACAATGCAATGTTAGTAAATACCACTCTCTTCCTCTCACTCTCAAATGCACAACACACACTATCTCTCAAACTCTCTTTATCTCACAATAATCCCAAAAATTAATCTATTTTTTCATAAGAAATTACATCAATAAATATATTTATTGTATAAATATCACAAACCAAAAAAAAAAAAAAAAAAAAAAAAGTCTTTCAGTGGCAACATTAAGTCGTCGCTGAATCATACTTTTGGCAGCGACTTATGAGAGTCGCCGCTGAAAGTATGACTTTTCGGCGGCGACAATGCGACTCTCTTGTCGCTGCCGAATGTCATACTTTCAGCAGCGGCAACATTAAGAACCGCCACCAAATATCGCCACTGAAAGGTTTTTGTTTTTTTTTTTTGGTAGTGTTCGGTAACATTAATTCATAACTTCATCTACTATCTTATTACTTATCCTACACTGATATATAAACAATTTAACAGGTTTACATAGTTCATTTTTATTTATTTACATTCTTATTATTCCAAAAGTTAGTGAAGTAATGCACTTGGTCTCAAAATTATATACGCAGAGATGCAGATTCCACGAAGCTTTTATCAATAGCACATCTAAGACATGCTTCAAAATGTTTTGTTTCTCCATCAGTTGTTTTGTGGCTCATACATTATTCACTCATGTAAGAGGAATTATTCGCGACAAGTAATCATGAACGTACACTTCTATACAAGTTAATTTCTGTCTGTATAACAAATGACATTTCCCTTTTTTTTTTTTAAAAAAAAAAAAAAATTCTTATCTGCTTGTTTCTCTTATCATGTGGTTGTTGCAGGTAGAGTAAGCAAACACGGAGCTTCTTCTTCACAAGGTGTAATTAATGTTCTAATTAAGATCCTTCATATATTATTATTTTAAAGAGGTTTGAATTGAACCAAAAGCCTTTTATTTCTTCCTTCTCTTGTTTTACTATTCTACCCTATATTTGCTTTGTTTGTTATTAACTTAGCAAGTTACTTGAGGATAAGGCATTGTCATTTCTTTTCTTTTTTATCCCAATATCCTTGTGCCATCTCTGGTTACTTTCCTTTCAAATGCTTAATTAAAATTCAGCATCAGCAAGAAGGATACAAAGGGATTTGCATTGTTTAAAGCCAATCCCCTTCATGGCCAAAGAATATTCTCTACTTTTCTAGAAGTTCTCTTTATGTTTCTCTCGCGCCTTACTTTTTTTCTTTTTCAAAATATACATTGGTGAAAGTGTGTGAGATACATCTGAATATGTTCGTTTTCTTTGTTGCATGTGTCAATGTGAGGATGAATTATGAATTATGTATAATGTATAGTGAATAAGTATGACTTATAAAATTCTCGAGCTTTACGTTTGGGAGAGGATCTAGGATTCAATTTTTGGATCCGAACCTCTGATATTGTGGTGTCATCATCTTATTTTTAATTTTAACCTTTTTTTTTTCAAATAATAAACTTTTTTTGTAAAGTAATTAGATATATTACTCTTTTAATAAATAAAAAGCTTGTTTTCATATAATAGATCTTATGAATTCATTTGTAACAGGAATTTCAATTGCTCTATTTTTCTTCCATTTTTTAGATCTTGTGCAATTTATTTTCTTGGATCCAAGTATTGCGAATATTCATTATCACTGCAACAGAAACTACAAAATCATAGCGTAGAAAGAGATTTTCCGTTGATTGACTTTCACGTGTACACTTGTTGTTGCCTTCTGTGTCCACCTGTATGTGATTATTTCCAGCCTGAGAACAAAATACTACTTTCATTTTTGAAAACTTTTCAAATAAAAATATTTCCAGATTATTTCCAGTCTTCTGTGGCGCACAATGAGTGATAACATGATGCTCATGATGCTTGCAATTAATTCAAAACAACTAGGACTTCGTCTTCTAATTAATGTCAGTATATCAAGACTCTTCTAATTAATCATCTCTGGAAAACAAATGGGACTTTGTCTTGTTTCTCGTGGACGGCATTTCATTGCATTATTAATATTTGAAAGTTTAGGGGCATAAAGTTAATTTAGTTTCAGAGTTTTGGTGCTATATGTTGTACTGATCGGACATCTGTACATTGAATGATGTTTGTTCATAAGCAAGTGCACGGTCGTTGCGCCTAGTAATAAAGTGACAAGTAAATTCCCATGGAGATTTGAGTAAACGAATTGGTCAAGGAAGAGACTTATGAATTTAATTAAATTGAGCTAAGACAAAGTTTTAAAATGAAATAACAATTTTGGAAACTATTGCTAAAATTAGAAATTAATAAAAGCAAATGATTCTTTAACTTCAAAGATGAAGTGGAGTCTATAATTATTACTCCCCTTTGTATTTCATAAAATTTGATTAATTTCCTCTCAAATAATATTTTAATGAATATATATGTATTACTCTAAGCTTCAAAAACATTTGATAAAGCTCACTCAAGTCAAAATCAAGTTTCTTTTTTTATTAAAATGCATAATCTCTTGCTACAATTATTGAAAATCAACTTTAAGCAAGAATCTTAATGTGACAATGTAGGGTTAGTAAATGTATCTCTATTTTACCAACAATCTATTCAGTTATCAAGTAAACTTCAAGTCAAACATGTTTTTAACCAAATTCTACGCCTAGATTAGCTCTCTCAAATCAAATCCAATTGAACAAATCAGTTTAAATGGTGTCCAAACACTTAGAAGCATAAAGCAAAGGATAAAATCAACACATGTATATCATCATTAGCTATCAAAAGAGAGAAATACTCAAGTTTGAATCCATACAAATGTTCAAAATAATCATAAAATGAAAGGTTTAGTTACTCATGTTCAAAAATAGCCACAAATATAATACACCAGATATCTACATTCATATCAGAAAAATGGAGAAGAAAGGGAAATGAATAAGCAAAACCAAGGGAAATGAATTTGAATCCCTTCAAATCTTCAATTTCCACTTGAATCTCCTTCAAGAACGCCAAACCCTAGCAAAGAGAAACTCCCAAATTGCCTTAGAAATGAAGAAATGATGCTATTATTCACGAATTTCAATATTTTAAGCCCTAGAATCAATTCTAACCTCAAAACTTACAACCTTATTTATTGTCGTTGGTTGCAGCCAAAAGACCTTTATTACGGCCAAACACTTTATGTCTTGTTTCTAGTTGCGGCCAAAGAATGCTTTCGCTTAGGCCAAAGGCTCCTCTTCTTCTTATCTCATCTTTTCTTGTTTTGCCACAGTGTATATATTAACTCTCTAAGCTCATTTCAACTTCTTTGTCATTGATTTGCGCTTCAAATGGCTCAACATGTGGCTCAAATGATAACCTATCAACACACGAAAGTCTATAAAAGTCAATGTTGATGAAATATGGCAAAATATTCACACTTAACCCAATAGTTCTATCCATTTATCACAAATATCTACTAGGCACATTTTCCTTGCATATTAATCCCCAAATATGTATGAATTCACCAAAAAGTGTGAGAAATTAAATACAAATGTGCTGAAATGAGATGAATTTCATGGGTTTAACATGCTTTCAATTTGGTGTGAACTCTAAATCAAGATGGTGTAATTTTTTGACTACTTAAGATCCTTCAAATATTTTTACACCAAGGAAAGTTTGAATTGAACCGTAGCTTTAATGGGAGAATATTAATATACTGCTGCTTATATTAGCCAAACAATCATGACATATATATATTCTTCTAGTCCTTAATGTATCATCTAATCAACTAATTTGATTAGATTAATAAAGTTTGTTAAATTAGTTAATATGACATATTTTCTCTCAAATATGTTAATCATCTTTGCTCATTCCTTTCATCTCTCTTGATTATTGTTGAGAGTATCTATAGGGGTAATTTGGGAAAAAAATGATAAATATGATAAATATGTCTTATATTTAGAACTATAATCAACTCTTAAACTAGATAATACATTAAGAACCGAAGGAGTATCTTTTACAGTTCATCCAGATAGTCACTAATTCTTAAATTCGGGTTTGTGAAACTTGTGCATTCTTCTCTGATTATATCCAATTACTCTAAGCCAAATGTATATGTAATCACTTGGTTTCATTTCAAATATCTGGTTTTGATAAGCTTCTCTCAGGTTGTGTTTTTGTTAGTTTTGTTTCTGGTTTCTTCTAAGAGCCTATTGATGCAAATATACTGATTTAATATTTACAAGGGAAACCATGCAGTCTTCTATTACTTAATATTCCACCTTCAGCCAGCCAGCTAATCCATCGTACCAAAAGTTCCGTATATTTTCAAGTATTAGTGCTTGGCAAAAGAAGTGGTTTTTTAAGCATTTTTCGCATGCTAAAAATTAAATTCTTCTCACTTGGTTACATCGAATTCCTTTCACATAATATTCTAAGTTAAACCAACTGCTTTTAAATTATTGCCGTTTTCTGAACCAAAACTATAATTTTATTGTAATTCTTATCAATCATCACTCATATCTCCCTCGTACATATTTCTATGTCTTTCACGTGTATTTATTGTAGTTCTTTAGACAAGGGGTATTTTGGTACTCTGCTATGGCTGCCTTAATATTAAGTCCAGGATCACAAAAATCTCTTATCAAAAACTGATTCGTCAAACCCTGGTTTAGACTCATTAATCACTTTCAGGTATCAAAACTGGTTTTTGATAAAACAAAGTGCTTTTTACTTGACTTTCCAAGATTGCAAGGCTGTTTGCTATTCATGCAGCGGAGGACAAGAAACAGTAGTAAGATGGGTCCTAACAATAGGGTAATATGGACCCCACATGCAATTTTTTTTCCCCGTATGATGTTAGGCTTAACAAATAACGATGATATTCAAAAATATATCTGAATTTAGTTGGTTGAAAAATTGATGGTATTTAATTGAGGGGAAAATTGTACAGAAGAAACAATTTGTTGCATATCAACTAAACTTCAATATTTTCTTGATATGTATGTTTGGATATACTAAAGTTTTTTTAATTAGGGAGGGAGAGAGTGTTAGTTCTCAATATGTTTTGATGATTAACAACAAATGTAAAACATGTTTTGAAGTTTGCAAAGTCGCTAAAACCTTCGATAGTTGCAAACTCGAGTATAGGTTTGCATACCGCGGTATTGAACATCCGTAAAGCAACCAAGTTTTACAAGTTAAGTCAATACCGCAGTTTGCATAGCCAAACTCGAGTATTGAACCGTCAATACTGCAGTTTGCATAGCCAAACTCGAGTATTGAACTTCCAGAGAGCTAAAGTTTTTCAAGTTAAGTCAATACCGCAGTTTGCATAGCCAAACTCAAGTATTGAACTTCCAGAGAGCTAAAGAATTTTTCAAGCTAAGTCAATACTGCAGTTTGCATAGCCAAACTCGAGTATTGAACTTCCGAGAACTAAAGAATTTTTTTCAAGCTAAGTCAATACTTGCGTTTGCGTAGCCAAACTCGAATATTGACTTCCAGAGAGCAAAAGGATTTTTCACGTTAAGTCAATACTGCCGGTTGCGTAGCCAAACTCGAGTATTGGACTTACGGAGAGCAAAAGGATTTTTCAAGTTAAGTCAATATCGCAGTTTGCGTAGCCAAACTCGAGTATTGGACTTACAGAGAGCAAAAGGATTTTTCAAGTTAAGTCAATCTTTGCAGTTTGCGTAGCCAAACTCGAGTATTGGACTTCTGAAAACGGATTTTTCAAGTTAAACCAATACCGCAGAAAGGAGTGCAAACTCGAGTATAGGTTTTGTCTTTCAAACACAAGACACGATGGTTTGCCTCGAAAGGTGCAAACTCGAGTATCCAATTGGATATCCGCAAAGTATGGACACTTGTGAACAAAGGCCATACTCGAGTTAGCATGAACATACTTTAAGATATCAACGGTAAAAACTGATTTTTTTGAATTATACGAATTCGCAAATCACTCTTGTTTGTTCAATTGCTTTCATGAATCATTCACTTATGAACCCAACTATGTTTAACAAGTTTGTTGAGTGAATTTCATTAGCACGTATGAAGATTATTATCAAGGTCAAAGCCATAAAGCAAAAGAGTACGGGCATTTAATGCACTTCGCAAATCAACCTTCTTTTGGATAATCCACTTTGAGCACGCATTCTCAACGGCCAAGAATGCTTTCTTCATCAAGTAAACTCTTCTCCAACGGAAAATCCTCGAGTTCCACATCAGATCATATTAGCACCTGGATTAGTTGGAGTTTAGGGAGAGAAGATGACCAAACTTTAAGCTAATCACCTACAACGGTTGGATTCATCAAGCAACGGTCATTTAATGTTCTCTACCTATAAATAGAGTGCATTAACTTCTTCTCAAGCTGATACACCTACTGAGAGCGAAAATTTATTGATTGCCATTTATTGTGTTCAGCTTTCACCGAATTGTATCAAACCGATACTTGTACTTCGTTGTTCATTTTATCTCGCTCTGTGAGAGAGTTCTATCTGTAAATCATTTATTGATTGAGATAACCACAAGTCGGGGACTTGGTGGTTGGGTGTATTGATTGCAACTTGTAAGGGGAGTGAGTTCTAGAGAGAAACTACTCTTGAGTACGAGTTTGTAATCGGGCCAGTGAGTATATAGTGGATTGAAAATCCCAAGCGTGGCTGGGACCGGATGTAGGTCAAGGATAAGACCGAACCGTGATAATTTCTCTTGTGCAAGCTTTCCTTCCCTTCCTCATCTGTTATAATCTGTTTTTACTTGGTCAAAACAGACTTTCTTAAAAGTTTTTAAAATACCCAATTCACCCCCTTGGGTATATAGCTCCATTTACATTTGGTATCGAGCGAGGTCTCCTCAAAAGAGCTTAACATCTCGAGAAGGATCAATATGGAAGGTATCTTACCTGATGGAGCTTCTATCAACAAAGCCGCCCGTTTTCAATGGAGAGCATTACTCCTTCTAGAAAGCAAAGTTCAAAGTCTTCGTCATGGCAACGAGTATGGTCTCGAAGAGTATTTGAAAGAGGAAACTATGCGCCATCAACCGTTGAAGATGGAGTTAGAGTTCCTAAGCTAGAAGAAGAATATGATGACAATGATAGAAGAAACGCCACCCTCAACAAAGAAGCGCTTCGCTTTCTCCAAAGTGCACCGAGTCAACAAGAATACTTTTGTATTTGCACCTTATCATCTCGCTAAGGCCATGGGATGCTCTGGGAGATAGCTCATGAAGGAACAAATGAGTAAAGCAAAACAGTCAATACTCTTATGACCGAATATGATCTTCTACGAATGAAGCATGGCGAATCCATTGGTGAGTTCCAGCTGAGGTTCACCCATCTCATCAATCAACGTGTTGCCTTGGGAAAAGAATATGACCAACCAGTCCAAGTAAGGAAGATCTTGAATATCCTTAACAAGGAATGGGAAGCAAAGGTCACAAAACTATTGAAGAGGCTCGAGGAGAGTCAATGACGTCGCAGTCGCTCTATTCGGCATCTCTCGAGTATGAGGCTAAACTCAAATTCAAGAAGGGACTTGATGAAGTTCATGGCAAGAACAAAGGAATTGCCCTCAAGGCTGCAAGAGAAGTTAAAGATTCGGATGAGGAAAATGAGAATGAAGACGAAGATGAAGAAATTGGCATGTCTGTCCGAAGATTCAAGAAGTTCTACAAGAAGGACCAAGTCTTTAAGAAGTTTCACAAGGGTAGCTCCGGCTATGAGGCAAAGAAGCCAATCATCTCACGAATGTCAAAAGTCCGGCCACATCAAGTCCGAATGCCCACAGAACAAAGACAAAGAAAAGAAGAAGTTCAGCAAAATACAAGAAGAAAGCTTATGTCTCCTAAGATTTGGGGTGATAGCTCATCTGATGAAGATGATGAGGATGAGGAAGAAAAAGCAAACGTATGCTTAGTTGCCGAAGAAGAAGAATTACGCATCAACCTTGAAGAGGTTTGTCTTAGAGCATCAAGACCCAACAAGTGGTACATTGATAGTGGGTGCTCAAGACACATGACTGGAGATGAATCCAAATTCCTTTCAATCAAACCAAAGGATGGTGGTAGAGTCACATTTGGAGGAGACCAATGATCAGAAAAATTGTTTGGGATTGGTGAGATAGGAAACAATGAAGGTCCTCTCATCAAAGATGTCTACCTAGTAGAAGGATTGTGTCACAACCTCTAAGTGTGAGCCAAAGCACCGACAAGGGTAACCTAGTTATCTTTGATTCAAATGAATGCTTGATTGTTAGAAAGGATTTAATCTCCATTGATGATTTGAAAACTAAAGCCTTATTTAGAGCACCTAGAGATGGAAATTGTTATACTCTTAACCTCTCGCAATGCTTCGCTTCTGAAAATTGTTTTGTTAGTAACTTGAATGAGAGTTGGCTATGGCATAAACAATTAGCTCATGTTAATATGTTTCAACTTGACAAGTTGCTGAAAAAGGATTTGGTCATTGGTATCCTTAAATTGAATTTCAAAAATGATATAGTCTGTGATGCTTGTCAAAAAGGAAAACAAACCAAATCTTCTTTTAAAGCAAAAAATGAGATCTCAACTAGTAGACCTCTTCAATTACTTCATATGGATCTAGTTGGACCATTTAGAGTAAAAAGTCTTGGTGGAAATCTTTACACTTTGGTCATAGTTGATGATTACTCTAGATTTACTTGGACAATATTTTTATCATCTAAAGATGAAACGTTTGATCAGTTTGTTACCTTTGCCAAAAAGGTCGAACGAGAAAGGTTTAAATTTGTGTATAAGGATGATCATGGTGGCGAATTTGAAAACAACGCCTTGGTGAGTTCTGGACAATGTGATTGATCACAATTTCTGCCTCCAGGACTCTCAACAAAAACGGTGTTGTTGAGAGGAAGAATAGAGTCCTCACGAGATGGCAAGGGCAATGTTAAATGAGAACAACACTTCTCAAGTGTTTTGGGCTGACGCGATGAGTACGGCTTGCTACATCTCCAACCGAGCCTATTTGAGGAAGAAGGCTGAACAAGACCCCATATGAACTCTACAAGGAAAGGAAGCCAAATCTCGCCACCTACACGTCTTTGGATGCAAGTGCTATGTGCACAATAATGGTAAAGAGAATCTTGGTAAATTCGATTCAAAGCCGATATAGGTATCTTCATTGGTTATTCAATAGGAGTAGAGCTTATAGAGTCTTTAATACTCGCACTGTATTGTTGAAGAGTCAATACATGTTGTTTTTCGTGAATCCAAATCCGATAAAGCCTTGATAATGAAGAAGAAAATGTTTTCAAAAATCAATTCTTTTAAAAACTACTCCCGCTTCTATTGAAAATCCCGAAAATGTTTTTGAGGCTGATCCCCAAAACAATATTGAAAATCCTGATCAGACTCAACCTAGAGGTTGGAAATTTATTAGAAATCATCCTTTAGACCAAGTTATAGGTGATATTAATCAGGGTGTAAGAACCAGAAATAGTACTTTGAATGAAGTAACCTTCTCTGCATTTATATCTCATATAGAACCCTCTAAGATTGATGAAGCCCTTTCTGATAATGATTGGGTGATAGCAATGCAAGAGGAGTTACATCAATTTGATAGAAATCAAGTTTGGGATTTGGTACCTAGGCCCAAAGACCATCCTGGTCATTGGCACCAAATGGGTATTCAAGAACAAACGTGATGAGTCTGCAATCATTGTCCATAACAAGGCAAGATTGGTTGCCAAAGGCTATAATCAAGAAGAAGGAATTGATTATGAAGAAACTTATGCTCAAAGGGCAAGATTGGAAGCCATAAGAGTACTTCTAGCCTTTGCATGTGTAAAAGGTTTTAAACTATATCAAATGGATGTGAAAAGTGCTTTTGAATGGTTTTATACAAGAGGAAGTTTATGTAGAACAACCTCCGGTTTTAAAAATAAACATTGTCCGGATCATGTGTATCGTCTCAAGAAGGCTCTATATGGCCTGAAACAAGCTCCTAGAGCTTGGTATGAGCGATTAAGAAAATTCCTTCTTGATCAAGGTTTTGTTAGAGGAAAAGCGATACAACTCTCTTCAAAAGAGTAATAAGCTTAATGAAATTTTAATGGTTCAAATATATGTGATGATATTATATTTGGTGCTTCTAATGATGCTTTGTGTGAAGAATTTTCAAAGACTATGCGAGGAGAGTTTGAGATGTCCATGATGGGAGAGCTCAACTACTTTCTTGGACCAAATCAAGCAAAGAAAAGATGGGATATTTATTTCCCAAATCAAATATCCGAATGATTTCTTTGAAGAAATTTGGGATGGACCAATGCAATGGAGCGACACTCCTATGAGCTCAACTCGCCGTTTGGATGCGATGAGAAGGGAAAAGATTTCAACATCACAAAGTATAGAGGAATGATTGGATCACTACTCTATCTCACAAATGGTCGCCGGACATCCAATTCGATGTTGGGATGTGTGCAAGGTTCCAATCCGCTCCAAAAGAGTCCATCTTGAACATGTGAAGGGATATTCGAGATATCTCCAGACATGAAGACTCTTGGACTATGGTTTCCCAAAGGTCAACCGGAACACTTGGTGGCATACTCAGATTCGGATCATGCCGGCTACAAGATAGATAGAAAGAGCACAAGTGGCCAATGCGAATTCTTTGGCAACTCACTTGTCTCTTGGTTCAGCAAGAAGCAAACATCTGTGGCCGTGTCCTCTACCGAAGCTGAATATGTGGCTGCTTCAAGTTGTTGTGCTCAAGTGCTATGGTTGAAGCAACAACTTGCTGACTTGGGAGTTCATCTGAAGGAAATCCCAATTTTGTGTGACAACACAAGCACAATAAGCTTGGCCAAGAATCCTAGTTAAGCATACAAGAACCAAGCATATTGATGTAGGCATCACTTCATTCGGATCATGTCGAAAAAGAGATGTCAAAGTGATGTTCATCCCAACTCATCTTCAACTTGCTGACATCTTCACAAAGCCTCTAGCCAAAGAACCTTTCAACTTCATAAGGAGAGAATTGGGAATGGTAAATCCCAATGAATTGTAAGCATTTCTCATTCAATTTAATGTTAGTTATGCTTTTGATGATTAATCTTTAACTAACTTGGGCATCGGAGTGTTTAGTCATACTTTTGCGGGTATTTTGATGTTTCAAGTTGCATACTAGAGTATAGGATGGCTTACTCGAGTTTAGGACCGTAGGCAGGCCAAACCTGAAATCTTGCATTAGGCATACTTACAGTATGTAAGTGATGTTATGCTAAACTCGAGTAAGGAAGAGCTAAACTCGAGTATGGTCATCGTAGGTTCAAAAATTCACACTACATTTTTGAAGTCCAGGTTAGTATACTTCCACCTTTACTGCGTATGTAAGTGAAAGTATGCTAAACTCGAGTAAGGAAGAGCTAAACTCGAGTATGGTCATCGTGGATTCAAAACTTCACACTATTGAATCAAAGATGTAGTTTACTTCCACCTTTACTCGAGTTTGGTGAAAGTTTTCTAAACTCGAGTAAGCAATAGCTAGACTCAAGTATAAGGTCTGTCTATATATATACTCGAATAGTCGTGTTCTTCCAAACTCGCGTCCTTCCTCCAAGTAAACCCTGTGAGTTGCGACTTTCTCTCTTCTTCTCTCCTTGAAATCGTCACAACCCTTCCTTAAATTCCCATAAATCCTCATCAAATCACCTCAATCTCTTCCTAATCTCTCTCGACGAACCCAACCTCGAGGATGTCGAAAGATCAATCTCACGATCAACCTATTTCTC